>CAJQZN010042241.1:1323-22500 GCA_907164685.1 Colias eurytheme | reverse complement strand
TACTGTTAATATCCGCTATTTCTCGAAGCCGGCTAACAATATTGCGTTGCGTACGGTACGCGCTAGTTCGTACTTATCGCAAAAGTTTCAGCCGCCGGTGGGGGGTGGGCGGCGGGGGCCTCCCCGGTGCAGTATCGATCGTGTCTGCTGCACGATGCAACTGTCTTCCGCAGATCAGTCCTTATCATCTGCCGGAACGAGCCTCAGCCGGAGCTAAACAGCCTTTCTTTTCCACATTCGACTGCACGCACGCCACCACCGAGCCCGAGGCGTGCGCTCACGCTGACAACCGTTAAGCGCCTCTGTCGATGCTCCGTTTTAAAACTCCGCAAATAATGAACCTAATACACTTAAAATTTAAAGCACGGAGTGAGCTAATGATATTAAGCAGGGTGGTTTCTAAGGGGGCTCAGGTAAGTAACAGCCGTCGCTAACTACGAAATTTATAACTAGAACCCGAGTCGGAACTTGCGAGCGTTGAAAATATTGTAAACTGCACTCGTTTCGGATAAAATTAAATGAAAAATGAAGTTTGAACGTTGGCCGACAAAGTTGGCCACTCAAGTTGGAGCCTGTAGAGAGGCAAACACACAGAATACGCTCCATGTCTACGTTACATACATAGCGCGTCGCTCCTACGTAGGTACCTTTAATGTCTATCGCGGCTATTAAATACTCGAGCGAATATTGGAATTTCTAACGAGCCTTCAATATATTAGAGTGAAATAGTGTTACGTACAGGGTACTTAAACTTTATTAAAATTTTGAACACGTGTGCTACAAAGGGTTGCGAACTTTATATCATTTGTAATTAAGTTTCGCTGTGCTACGTTCAATAAATGTGTAATAATAATCACATGTTATTGACTTTATATCAAAAGGCGGCTTAGCTGAGATTTTTCCCTTTATTGAGGTACAAAAAGCCTTACGCTTTGAAGAATAAGTCGTAAACAAGCTACTTTCAGACAGGTGTGCAGAGGCGGGGAACCAAAAACATCGCTTACAAATACATTGAATAAGTTACCGGTTCAATAACAGTGATTTGTTTTCTGTCTAGAGGTATTAATTCAATTGCAAGGAAACATTGGACGTCTGATACTTTTACTGCATATATGAGATATTGTATTATAGAAATATTTTTGCAGACACCTACATACTTATAAAATGTATAAAAGGAAGTTTTATGTCATTAAAAACTTTATTTTGTCGTAATAGAATTTGAACTATTTTTTTTTCAAAAAATAGAATAAAAAAATAGATTGAACTTTTTTCTATAAAAATGACGTTTCTCTATTTGTGTTTGTTTGGAATGATCTACTTATATTTCAGTACCTAGTTAAAATGTGAGCTTTCTAGAAACTAACAAAAAGTAAATAAAAACTATTTATCAATTAGGTATAACTTTAACTTGAAAATTATAAAAAATACTCAATTTTGAACGCACAATTTAAAAAACTTTAAATGTTTTTAGACGTTAAACTTTATGCGACATTTGGTATGTAAAACACAATGCTGGTTGCATCCTTAGGGACTTTTTTGCATAAAAGGTGGTCTGTGGTACCGATTTACCGATTCTGGAACGAATATTCAAAGAACTTTTATTTTTAAGGAGATTGTTGCTGGAATAACATATAAAATGAAGTAAATAGGAAAATTATTATATTTTGGTTGTCTGGAAGATATCACTTCTAAGTGATAAAGCCGCCCATTCAAATATACAGGATTTCGCTTGGTACACGATAGTTACAAGGTTCCATGAATAGTTTTATTAAAAAATAATAAATAAATAATTAAATATATTATCACAAGAGGTTGAACTTAATAAAATGAAGCCTGAATCCCTCTGGTGCGTTTCTACTCTGTAATCTGTTTGACCAGCTTTAAGTTCTCGGGAAAGGTGATTTATGTCGATAGAGACTTTTAACCTTATATGTTAATCACTTTAACTGCCCTAGATTATTTAATTCTGTATGGCATTATACATTTAGAAGAAACATTTCATGCTATTCTAAAATGCCCGAAAAAAAGCTCCCAAGGGATTAATTTGTATGTATGTATGTACTATGTATATTTATATCTTAACCAACTGTTCCATAAAACCTCCATACAAGCAATACCTATGTCATATCCAGCCAAAGCCTCACTGAGTCAAATCGATATTAAACTGTAAATGTGGCAAGGGTTGGATGGGCGCCAAACACTCGAACCTACTTCACCGCTGCACGCACTCAATGCTGACCTTAGGCTGAGAGCTGGGCGTGTGATAAGAAGTCTGCATTGATAAACCATAGATTTAAACTATAGACTATAAAAATCATAGACTAATAAGTAAGCTCCTGCACGCACTCAGGTCTGACCATAGGCTGAGATCATGTGATAAGTTGTATAGGTCTAAAAAATAAAAGAAAATCATAAACTAATAACTGAAAGTGCTACACGTATTTGTAGAGAGATGGTCGGATTACAGCTAGCTGAAAAAAGGAGAAATAATTGATGAAAATATGAGACATACGAATTGCTTATATACATATATGCAAGGAACATAGTTTAGCTTAATAAGTTTAAGGCCATGCAATATCTATGGGTACATTTAATGCGTATATTTTAATTGGACTATGACTGATATACTCAAGCGACAGCCCAAGCCGAGGTTCGAGATCCCGTCAAGGGGGGACGCCCTTGCGCATGTCGCTACCAGGGTGAACCTTCAGTTCACCCCCGAGTCCGCGTTAAAATGTAGAAGCCCTTCTGGCTAACATTGAGAAACACCACACAAAAAAAAAATGACGGATTAATACATCTTAGATGTGTTCTGTGATCGAATGCAGCATGGACACATTCTTGATAAAACTATCTGAATATAATATTATCTACGGTAAACCTTGTACTTACACTACAACCTCCTTTGTCGATAACCAGACATTTCGATTTTTTATTATTCCCATACATGTGTTAAATAGATGTACTGTATATAATATTGCTAAATATTTATTGTACGCCTAATCCTCTATTGGATTTGGCTTGCCTCCAGAGTGACCGGCCGCCCAAACTATTCACGACTCTCCAATATGAACTCTGACAATAGCTTATTCAAAATCAAAAGGAATAATTATAGTTAATTGAGAGTTGCTTAATGCTATTTTATTTATAATAGTAATGTATTTAAAATAATGAGCGCTTTTCCACTAGACCCTAACGATACGGCAATATCGGTAGCATTGTCTCGACGTGACGTAAAACGAAATAAAAGAATTTTCTCTCTCATAAAATAAATCTTAAAACTCAAGAAATTGAATTCAATAATATTATTCGCTGGATGATACTTGAATTCTAACTTTAGGAATTTGTTAGAAGAGAGTTTTGTCAAATATTAAACTAATAATTAACGAGCGGTGTGCTTAGATACCATATAAAAATCGTCTCAATTCAAATTTAATTGTACTTCAATTCACGAACCAATAACTGAATTATGTACCTACACATAATAGTATATTCTTTGAATGAATTATTTGATTTTTAAGAAAGAAATAAAAATTAATTAAATAAAAAAGGAAAAAAGATACAACGATAAGCTACCGTGTAGATACCGTGCGGATCCAGGGGAAAGCCGCTTAAAAAATAATCTAAAAGCTTAAATACGATTTTATATGAACATTATTCTTGAACAATTTAAATCCTGAAAACACAAAATCGACACCTTGACATCCATAATAAATACTATTCACATTCATAAAATTTTCAAGCGGCAGCCGAGAGCTCCTCGTCTGCAACAAAAATAACAATCGTTAAACCGACTAGCACCGTTCTCACGGCGTTCTAAGACTTTATCTTAAAAAGTCACAGTAAAAATGGCGGTGAACTGGTGAATTTTCTCGTGTTAAAGAGAGCATTGGAGCCTCGCCAGGTCCTCTCAAGAGAAGCACCCTCCGACGCCTTCCCTGACGCTAATTGCTACCAACGCTCGCGTAATTATCTCAATTATACAAATTATTAATTATTTATAATACAATGAATGTGTTACTGCGCAATGAGGGGAAATGTTTATGAATAGGCTAAGGGTCTGATTCAATTGAAATGTTTACGTAACAATTGGTTGGTTATTTTTTGTAATGTTGATTCATTGAATTGACACGATTTAAATTGGGATGGGTTTAATGTTGAATTAATAGTAATAAATGTTATTTTAACATATACCTAATTAATGATACTTAAAATATACCTACGACTTACCTAATACAAAATTTAATACGATTATAATGAATAGTTGGGAAATCAAATTTTCCATATCGCAATAGTTCTCTTTTAATGCATGCATTTTACAAATTGGTTTGATCCTTTTTAAAACCCTACATTTTGCATAATCAACTCACATCACTCATTGTCTAATAAACCTTATACTTCACATAATGAACTATCATAACTTATTGTCTAACTTTTAAAAAATACCAAATTCATACCGAAATGTGATCTACCATTAATTCTACAAAATAAATGAACGCAACATTTAGCTTTTTAGAATTTTCTTTCTAAATTTCAAATACCGAACCATCAGTTTGTGTGTCAGTGTCAATCAGTCGGTAACGGTCTTATTTAACTGTTTCCGAATGAATTCAACAGTTCTATTTATTTATAGTATTTGAAATTCGCCTACGCTCTCAATACACATAATTAACTGTTTAAGTAGGTAGGTACCATTGCTACTCAATACACAATAGAAGACTTCATTATTTTTGATATATTTCAACAGGCACAGATCACGAAACAATCAAAGACAACAGAGTTTACAAACGTTTCGCGGTATTAATTTCAAATAACGAATCCGTCAATAGAAAATCGAATATCGTTAAGTATGGCCCTTGAGGAAATTCGTAATGCTTGTTAGTTTAAGTACAGTATGCCATAGAAGAGGGTTGAAAGCTATAAACCTGGAGGTATGCCAAGATGCTTCATGCTATGTCTGTCGTCTGGACGCAGTAACATTTGCACAGGGGACACACTAATCTTCAAAAATCAAGCCACTGCTACTTTTGAGCTACAAATAACATTTAAAGACTTTTTAATGGCGGCCGTATTAAATAAATCTTGTATATTATACGAAAGAGAACGTTGAAACTATTAAAATAAAAGTTTTATTGTTTCTTATTTTTGGCTAGTTTATTGTGAGTGATTTATTTTTAGGGTTGTTCTATATGAAAATAAATATTGAGGGCTAATTTATTTATACAATTGGAATTGTTAAATACGTAATAACTTTTCCGTGAAAATAAAAGCCTTATACTATACCTTTATACTTACCTTTATATTTTATTAATTAATAATAAAGCAATATAAAAAGCGGCAAGTAAAAGCTTCATAGTGAAGTTTTATTGGGTCCATGAAGGATGGAGGTTCATCCCACTTCACAAGGAGCACTCTTGACCGCAACAGATGGCCTTCTCCCCACCTATGGTTATGTGTGTGTAATAATGCATATAGCACCCTAGTCCCTACTCGCTAAGTACCTTTACATGTACCTCTAACAAAGTATAGAATGGCATGATATGAATTTTTATATCCGCTATAACTTTTTTTTCATTTTAATTAAAACGAGTCGCGTTTGATGTTTGAAATAAGGATGGATTCTAAGCTATTAACGGATGTGTATAAAAAGAGTTATGTCATGTCATTAGTGATATTTTGAAAGTCGGTGAGACTTAATTTAATCTGAATCGATATCGAATTTGCATGCAAATATCATCTTAATAATAGAGTTAATTAAATCGATAAAATTTTAATCTAGATAATATTATGATTTACTACTGAACAATTAATTTATTCAATTGATATATGATTAAATTTAGAATACAATTTTTTTATGAATAATCTTTTTTTATATATGAGTCATCATAATAATCAAATAATAATATATCATGACATCTGACATAGACAATTAAAAAACTTCTGTGACATATTCAAATCCAGATCTTTATAATCTGTGAACTATTTCAAATCTTCACACGTTCCCGCGCAATGAGACGTGCCCCGTTCCATTGCACGCAGCCGGCGGCGGTGCACAGCGTTTCCGAACGCATAGCCGTTCAATATCCGCGAGGATTGTTTGTAGATCCTCCCCACACCCGCGCCCCATTCCCCGTCGTCCTAATGGAACCTCGTGGTATCTGTCGTTTAGAAATAGGTCTCCTATTTATATAGAAATGTCAAGAAAAAAAATATAGAGCTACTATGTCTGATGAAAATGTACTTGACAGCTACGTACGATTTAAAAAAAGAACTTAAATTTTGTTAGCCACTAGGTAATCAACGAATACGTTTATTTAATAACATTATATCTAAGACTTAACTAAGATTTACACGTCTTTACCTAACTAATGTAAACTTGAACAAACTCTAGTTTTTAGATATAAACTATAGGCAAATAGAGTGAAACAAGCAATTCTCAACTCCCAAAAAATGATAATACGCAGATTCTCAACTCCCAAAAAATGATAATACGATACGCTTACCATCTCAGCTAATATTTTAGAGAAGGAACGTACACACACTTTGTAAATATCAAACATCGCAAAGCATCCTCTGACTAGATAGGTACATAGTACATCAAACAAATTAGCAAATTAAGTATTCCCACTTCGACTCGGACATACAATTTTCAAGCTCTATACAGTTAACGTTTCAGTTATGGAAGTTCAAACTGTACATAAGTTGTATTTAACAGTTCAAATCGAAACGGCTGAGTGCCGAGTATGTAGACTGGAGACTATAGCGTGCAAGCGTTCTAACTTCTAGTTTGACGCACAACCAATATGTTGGACGAAGCATTTGGCACATTCAGTATTCAGGTAATAGGATATTAATGGGGCCTTGTCTTAAAAAATCAAATAAAAATACTAACTTATTTAAAATCAAGAGTTATTTTTGACTCATGTTCTGTTCGCTGATTATTGTAGATTGGGAATATGAGAGGGATTATGTTTCTAAAAATAAATATTTAAGTTTCCAAAAATGATAAGAATTTTCCAGACAATCATTCCGTCTCTGTCTACAACTCGGGGAAGTGTAATTCCACACACCACACAAGGTGACACTCGTTCGAGTTACTTTGTGCAGTTACTACGTGATTTACATTGCATTTACATGCAGTTCATTCACACAGGCTAAACATTGAACTAATTCCGTCTCTACCAATACGTTCTATACCTACGTTGTGCTATTGTTTTAAAATTTAATGAATGACCTGCTTGGAAAAGAGAATTATAGGATAATAATGTTAAGTTTTTGGAACATGGAGAAAATAATAAAATCAACCTTGTGTTTATTTCCGAAATTATTACCTACTCAAACAATTTTAACAGTAATATTTATACTTATACTTAATATGTAAACACTATTATTTCAAAACACCCGAAAACCAAAAGCATTAAACTCCATAATGGTTTCAAATTCCTTAAAACCGTTAATACAATTTAAACCCTCTACTATACGGAATCCATCCCTGCCCTCGCTGCAAAGTTATGCAGTCGATTTCAGAACTGTCACATGATACCTGTTCGGTACACGCCAGACTTAGTTCCTAAATTCAGATGTTCTGTAGCCCGCTCAAATCGAGACTTCGATTGCTTTTGTTTATTTTAATCGCTTGTTCACTAGCGAACTGAAATTAGTTTGTGCATCCAATTGTGTATTTAGATACGTTTTATCGGTTCAGTTTCTTGAGCATTGTGGCTGATAGAGTCTCAGATGATGGGAAAGCATAATCTATATATATAAAACTCAAAGGTGACTTATATAGTTATCTATCAACGCAGAGCCCAAACCACTGGACGTATCGGGCTGAAATTTGGCATGCAGCTAGATGTTAGGACGTAGGCATCCGCTAAGAAAGGATTTCTCGAAATTGTTGCGGGAACGGGGAAAAACGGAGATGCACGTACAAAGTCGTGGGTGAAAGCTAGTACATAATATAGAGAGCATGCGACTTTAATTTGGGATCGTCGTTCAAAAACTGTAATCTACTTTTAAAACATAAAGATCTTTTCCATGGGTAGAAAGTCATCTAATCAGTGCACTAGGTCTTTTAAATACTAAATACATTGTACATTTATATAGAAACACTTGTATCAAAGATCGTTTGAATTTCCATAACGAAAAGCTTCTTCTCTGATTCGCTTTGAGTGTTTTCCAGGAACTGTTTAATACCTCGTTCTCTTTATGGATCTATTTAATTGAGGTAAGTAAGTATAAATAGAAATTTCCTGAAATTGTAATGATATTAATTATAAGTGAAAATTCTTCTTATTTTGCATTGCATTAACATCAATAAAATGATGCTAAGAATATTTACACAGCTATCGCCATCTATTGGCTCGGAAGTTCATTAGACAGTAGGTACAGTAAGTATAGGGAACGGTTGTACCAAAATAATTCTAAGTAAGTATACTTCAACGTAATATTTATCAAAACGGACATTACAAAAAAAATAGATTAAATAATTATTGTTGTTGAAGACAATTAAAACAACATTACAATACAGTATTTATAACAAAGTCTCTCTTTTGTGTGTTGGTGTGTAGTTTTCTCATTTTAAGTCATTTTAAGTATTAATATTTTATTTTAATATTTAATAATATTTTATTAAAGTAAATGGTTAGTAAAAGTTAAACACATAACTGTGTGATAGACTAGATAATTAAATCTCCAACGATTCATCTCAAAGATAAAGTTTGTTAGTTTGATCATAATCTAGGTATGGAATGAGACTTGTTTTTGTAAGAGTATAATTTGTAATAAAATATCCACTTTTATACCAAAAAGTTAGTGGCAGTCATAATAACTACTTATCTCCTACCCAGGATAGCTTTTTGCTAACCGACTTAGTCTTCCCAGGAATACTAGGCGTCTAAGCAAAATCTCATTTTATGGTCACATCTCGCTAAAGTTTGTCAGTTTAAGAGACGTTATAAATTTCAACGTACAGCTATTTCGTTTGCGGGAAGTCGTTAATGACCCGAAGAATCGTTTTTATGATGTTACGTCGTTTATGGCGCAATAACATCGAATTCGCTAACAAATTGGAATTACGATATCTACAACATTTTTTAATACATTTCAATCCACCATATCGAATTACCTAGGTCCTAGCACTCCTAGCCCCTAGGGACATATTTTTTCAAGTACAGTTAGACTATTTGAGTTTATTATTTACTTAATTAAGAATCACGTAGGTTATTATACGATAAGGTACCTAATTTATAGAGTTTATTATTAAGTTTTGAATTTAATTTTTAGTATCTTTATGTAATGTGTCCTTTAATCATATAAAAAAAGAAACCCAATAACATACTACATAATATTGTGATTGAACAAAAACGACTGCACGATTTTTGATAAAACTTTCAATATTTAGTACAAAATTCATAAAGCTTTTTTGCCAATTTCATTTGCCATATTAATATAATATTATGTAATTCTCTAAGTGTGATTCTTATTTAATTAGACTCAACTTCTACTTTAAATGTCTTCTTCAAAATCATTCCTGCATCTGTACATTTCACATTGAATGCACAGGAATGCACGTACATGGGGCATCTTCACAAAAAAGTTATTCGAAATAGTTTGTAATAACATTCTCTGCAAAAGCCTAACAGTATTTAAAATGGTAAATTTAAGGGCCATTAGTAGGTGAAAACGGCAAAATGGACTGTTAGATAATTGAAAATATTGAAGTTTTTTGGCCGATGGGATGACTATTTCCAAAACACGATTAGAAAAATTTTGGTCGATAATGGCTCGATAAAAAAAAATCCTGAAGTTAACTCTAAAATATCATATAAATGCTCATAACAACCGTATTTTACGATAATAATTCGTATAAAATCGCAAATACTATACTACGTATTTGCCTTCTCGATTTCGTGACTGTTTTAGATTTAGAAAATAAATATTTTCATTCACTTTTTGATAAAAATGTGAATGGCGCTTACGATTTTTAGTTTCGAGCACGTTGATTCCATACTAAATGCGGACCCCCTCACCCCTTACCTCAGTCCCGAATAGCTGAATTTTCGCTGACCGCCTAACCCCCCTTAAGAAGCAATTAGAAAATTTATTTGAAGAAATAATATCTTCTTATATATAAAAATGAATCGCAAAATGTGTTGGTAAGCGCATAACTCGAGAGCGGCTGAACCGATTTCGATAATTCTTTTTTTATTATATTCCTTGAAGTACGAGGATGGTTTTTATGTAGAGAGAAACGTAAATATGTACCACGGGCGAAGCCGGGGCGGACCGCTAGTAATACAATAAAATCAAAATGGAAAAGCTAAGTTGAATGTTTCATATGCTGTATATTTTTATTCAAGACTATAGTAATCTGTATCTGTTGTCTAATCTGTGATACATGTCCCATATCATTATGACGTTCATGATTCACTGTCGTCTGTCATTCTTATATCAAAACATGGTTTTAGAGGTTATGTTTATATTCATCAGTTTAAGTGTTATCGAATAAAAATAAGTGAAACCTTCCAAAATTTGTTTTGAATCAAGTAGATAAATGGAAGAAGAAGACAAAAGACCTCAATTTGGCAACAGACTGCTTGAAAATGTGGACGAGGTGTTTAAACATAACGCTTGGTACTGTATTTAATATTTCAGTTAGAAGTTGTAAAAAAGTACAAGATATAAATAAAGTTGCTTTGGAAAGTACGCGGCATAGGAAGAAACCTACAGGTGGAACTAGATATCTCCAAGATCGCAATGATCTATATCTTTTCAATGCATGGTATCTACTATAGTAATTTTAATTGAAATTTATAAACAAACTAGCTAAATGGCTTCACACATGTAGAATTATGCATGTAATATACTTATAAACCTACCTCAGGGCCTACTCTATCTATTAAAAATACCAAAAAGTCTGTTGCGTAGTTATAAAGATCTAAGCATGCATACATACATAGGAATGGACAGTCAGCAGGCAGCGGCTGTATTTTATACTATTTAGTAAATGTGTTATCAAAGTTATGAGACAGATATCTATTAAATCTTGTACCAATCGGATTGAATATATCTTAAAATAATATGATAATTTAATTTAAAAAAGTAAACAGAAAAAAATACATATATATATACATATTTAAAAAATTCTTCCAGGGATAATGTGCAATGGGATGAGGAACAAGAGAAGGCAGCCCAGGAGAAAGTTGAACAAAACTCACTCGTAACTTTCTCTGAAGATACATTGAAAGATTTAGAAGAAAATGCTGATAAACACTGGGATGATTTTTATGATATTCATCAAAATAGGTAATAGTCGTAAATTATTTTATTTAAACCAAATAATATAAGCAGAAGAGTTTGTTTGTTCGAGTGCCCTAATCTCAAGAACTATTGTACTGTGATAAAAAATCCTATACTAACATGGGTGAATAACTGAAATATGTAATAAATGAAAAATGATAATTGTGTGTATACTTGTCACTTCTTTGGAGAAATAATTTCTTACCCCAATATATGGATGATATAATCATGCCCAATGTACTACAAGCCGAACATGCTAAATAAAAATTCCTTTCTATTCTTTCAGATTTTTCAAAGACAGGCACTGGCTGTTCACCGAGTTTCCAGAATTAGCCCCTGACAACACTTCAGCTCCTTGCCGAGTGTACCCCAGTGACTCTAATGTGAATGACCTTGGAGTACAACTTCAGAACACCAATTTAGAACCAGGTGTTAAAAGATATATCTTCGAAATCGGCTGTGGCGTAGGCAACACAATCTTTCCCATACTACAATACAGTAGGGACCCTAATCTCTTTATCTATGGCTGTGATTTCTCCCCCAAAGCGATAGAAATTATGAAAGAAAATGAACTGTATGATACGAAGCGGTGTGAAGTTTTTGTTCTTGATGCTACAACAAACAATTGGAATGTGCCCTTTGAAGACAACAGTATTGATATTATTGTATTAATATTTGTGCTTTCGGCTATTGATCCTAACAAGTGAGTTGTGTTTTCGATATTTTTCAAAGATAATTTATCACATAAAAAGTTCCTATAATATGAATTTAAACCAATTTTTTAAATGTTCAGGCAAAGCATACTTGGATAAATAAAATTATTTTTACGAAAAAATTAAATTACCTCCTAAGTGAAGAAAAAATATGTTCCAAATTATTTTACTTCAATTAGAGCCAATTTTTCAATCCCTGGTTAAAACTTATCCGTCCAACCGTCCAATAAAGTATTACACAATAATATTAAAATGTCACCTGTAAACTGTCAATTGCGGGCAATAAGAATACATTTTGAAATGGTAGTTTTATATGTTATTCAACGAATAAGTTTTAACCAAGGATTGAAAAATTAGCCCTTAATTTATCATAAAAATTCTAGTATAGACAAAATAAC
The DNA here is from genome assembly GCA_907164685.1 of Colias eurytheme. Taxonomy (NCBI): domain Eukaryota; kingdom Metazoa; phylum Arthropoda; class Insecta; order Lepidoptera; family Pieridae; genus Colias; species Colias eurytheme. Next base: position 10,088 of record CAJQZN010042241.1, on the reverse strand, counting down.
ACAACATAACTACTTTCATGAAATCAAATGTATTTATAATAAAAATATATTCATAAATACAGGCAATATTAAGGCTCTGCTATGCTTAAATTTATTTTTATAGTATACCTATTTAAAGCTTCATTTTCTTATTTTAGAATGAGTGGCGTAATAAGTAATATTTTTAAATACCTCAAGCCTGGTGGTCTGGTTGTATTTCGAGATTATGGAAAGTACGATTTAGCGCAATTGCGCTTCAAAAAAGGACGATGTATATCCGACAATTTCTATGCCCGAGGAGATAAAACCCTAGTATACTTTTTCACACAAGAAGAAATCACCAATTTGTTCAAAGGTGCTGGCTTTTTGGAAGAACAGAATTTAATCGATCGACGTCTACAAGTGAATAGAGGTAAAAAATTGACTATGTACCGAGTGTGGATACAAGCTAAGTATAGAAAACCATTGTAATATGATGATTATTGTTTAATACAATAAATATCTCATAATAATAAGTTTTTCTTTGATTGTTACTTTGCTCTGTATTAAGAGGCTCGAATTTATAACATACTAGCGGTCCGCCCCGGCTTCGCCCGTGGTACATATTTCGCAATAAAAGGTAGCCTATGTTCTTTCTCAGGGTCTAAAGATTGTCTGTGCCAAATTTCATCAAAATCGGTTAAGAGGTTTATGCGTGAAAACAATACGTATACATACATAATTACATAATTACAAACTTTTCCTCTTTATAATATTAGTATAGACATGTATGTATGTATTTATAACATTTTATGTATTTGATTTTCACACTGTCATTGTGACATTTCACGCATATACAATAACTCAACTAAAAAGTAGAGTTACTCAAATGCATCCCTAACTGTATAATCGTCATACATATCTTCGTATAAGTGGAAAATTGGAAATGTGAGTAATACTTAAATTTGCTGAAACTTAAAAAAATAAGGTTTCTTATAAGTATTCGTGACTTTGGTGATCCTTTGTGGCGGAGGTCCCGTCCACTCCACACCCATATTCCGTATCATTTTCTCTATTAAAATCTCAATCTCCAACTCTGCTATTCTTCTTCCAATACACGAGCGCACCCCAAAGCCGAAAGGCTGAGTGACCATGGGATGAGTGTTACCATGATATAAGGGGTCCGACTTTTCGACCAACCATCGTTCTGGTATGAATTCTATGGCTTTTGGGTAATGTTTCTCCATTTTGCTTAAGACTTCGTTTGGAGATAGGATATCAATCTGAAAACCAATAATAACACTTCATTTCAGTGTTTTACGATGTTGTGATACAGAAAGGCGATCAAAAATAACTAATAATATTAGTATATAAAACTTCAAAAATAAATTACCCCTGCGGGAATATGATAATTAGAAACTACATGGTCCTTGGTAGTTCTCCGCAAATTGACTGATACGACCGGTTCTAGTCTCAGTGACTCTTTGATGCATGCTTTTAAATATCTTCTACTAGGGGTAGATGAATTGATTTCTTCGCGAAGTTTCTTCTGGACGACGGGATTAACTGCCAAATGATACAATAGAGCCGTAATGCCGAATGCCACCTTAAAAGTAAAACGTTTCTTATAGGAGTTAATTTAACATAATATGACCAATCCACATATATTTAAAACATTCGAAATATGTAATGGAGGGAATATGTATGTAAAAACTTAAAATATGAAATTATATTTCATCGGTTTAGTAGTTAGTTTTTAGAATGTTCATTACCATTGCAGATTCAGAAATAAGGTGTTTCAATAAGATATTTATATTATAAAAGACACCTACTGTATCTATTCCTGCTAATAACATTTCACTGGCCATCATAATAGCAACTTTCTCGTCGACTGCTAGCAATTTTTCGATTATACTTTTGTCCTCGTCTGGAATATCATGGCCTCGTTCATTTATCTGCCTCTGAGCTTCCTTTATGAATAAAGCACTTGTACTATAATAAAAAAACAATATGTAATTATAAATTATAGAGATATTGAAATATTATAAATAAATACTACTAGTTTACTTTAGATCATTCAGGGCACCTTTAACAGTATCGTTAAAGGTTCAATAAAGAGTTTTATAAATTGTGAAATAGACATACTTCCACTGCCGTTCGTATGTGTCCATGACTTTAAAAAATGTCGGTGTCGGTATATATTTCCATGGATTTGGTTTAAATTCCAATTCCCAAGTGTAGTCTACAACTTCTCTCGCACATCTCATCAACATCAAAGCTGGATCGTCTTCCGTCAAGTTGTCTCGTAGGCATCCTATTCTACTTCCTAAACCCACGTAAGCTATTGATTCCAACGACCATTTTGTTAGATCGTCTTCGAATTCTTCATTCAGCTTTTCACTGTTATCAGCATTTTTAAGTAATCTGTAAATCGACAAATCTTTAAATTCATTGTAAGGACGGTTATGCTATAGTACACGTAACTTGTACGTCACTTTAATATACAGACTAACAGACTATGTATTACAGCACTTTACATTTTTATTTATTTACATTACCTGGATACAAAGTCATCCGCTATTTCACTCAATGCCGGTGCGTAGAGTTTTACCAGTTTCGGTTTTAAAAATATCGGATTGACTTTACTTCTGAAATCGCGCCATTGTGCACCTTCACTGAAATATAAGAAGTATATGTATTATTGTGAATTCAGAATTATTTTGTCATTGTTTCAAATACGATCGTAAATGGCACTAGACATTTTTTCAGAAGAAAGCTCATCATTTAAGAGCTAAATCCCATAGCCATACTAATATAACAGTCAACATTACTTACGCAGTAGTGAGTCCATACACGCCGTCAAACCTCGACTTCTTTAACTTTGTTCTATAGTATACCAACGTCTGGAAACCTGGGCGAGATGGATTAACTTCCTCTGCTCTGTACACCTAGAAAGCATTTATATATTTATTTCATCTTTTAATATAACAACTAGAATTACTTTTAGATAGTGAAACTCCTCTACTTCTGCATCCAGTAATTTATTATTTAATTACTTATGTCATTTAAATTTTAAAGAAAGTCGATCAACTTATATTTAACATGCAACTTACATAACTATTAAAATATCTTCTAGAACATACCTGGTCATACAATTCCGGTTCATACAATATCAGCATATTCGCCCTTGCAAATATACCCTCTAATTTCACAATTGGTCCAAATTTGTCGTATAGAACTTTACACAAATCATAGAACGTTCTCTGTGGTCCCACAGTACCTAAAATACACAACATAACATAGACTTTTCCGCTGGTAAAAAGGAATACACCTTTGAAATTAGTGAATATAAATGAATACTACCTTATTACTAACCTATAACAGGGAGAAAATGGCGCAACGGTCCTATAATTGGAAGAGACGATAATCCAGGTACATCATCATAAGACTTTAGCGCTTGTGAAGAATTTAAAGTTGTGGTATTGCGCACATTTTTCCTGTCAGTTAAAAAAGAACGATTTAACCAAGCACATTTTATTAAAAAGAAATATTTTAATTCGGTCTGCTTTTTGTTTCTTCACTCACTCATTAAAAAATTATCGGTATAGGTAATTTAAATTTTGATTATGACTTCGCCTTAAGTAAATTTTACGAATTTCTCCATGAATAATTATAAAACCTATCAAAATTATTTTTAAATTAGCCACATCAAAAATTCACATATAATACAGAAGTAATGTTATAATAAATAAAACATAACTTACTCATTTAACGAGGTGTTAAAATATATTAAAGTCTACGTAATATACGAATATTGCCGCTCTAAAAGCTACATTAATACATTTTGTCATATTCCGGTACCAAAACCATTTCCCTATATTACCATTTCTGAATATAAAGAACAAACTATTAAATAACGTACCCCTGACTTATATTACGCGGTATTAATATATTTCGATTTAAATTCCGTATTAGAGACATGTTTAATACACAGCTATAACACAGTATTACCATTATTTCCTACAGTAAGGGCGCGGGCACACGATGCGTTGCGGCGCCGCACCGCAAAGATTTCACCGTGTCAGTGGGCACACGAGTGGTGCGGCGCCGTAACGTTGTTCTGTCGCAGCGGCGCCGTAGCAGCGTTGCACAGCGTGTCCTTCCTTGTGACGCAAAACAACTGAGCGGTGCCGCTCCGACGTCGCACCGCATTCACCCCTCCCCGCCTCGTCTCGGTGGTTGCAAGTCCGGTGCGGCGCCGGAGCGCATCGTGTGACATGCCACAGATATTTCTATGTAAGACGACGCAGCGACACCGCTCCGGCGCCGGACCGCCGCCGCAACGCATCGTGTGCCCCCGCCGTAAGGAATCGCCTTTGATGTCGCGCGATGCCGCCGCCAGCGTAGGTAATGACGCTGCCACACGAAAATACGCTAGGGTTGCAACAAATGGGAAATAAAACAATTGTGATTATTAATATTATGATGAAATCTTTATTCATATGTACATTCAAAATAATTGCGATTATTAAATCTGATGTAATTATTTGTTCATAAATATATAATTACAGATATTGGACTGCTAAATATTATTTACGTGGACACTTTATTTTTGGATGTTCTTAATTGTATATTATAACATTTAACTAAGTAATGCATTCGCATTGGGATGTACAATCTGATTAGAAAATAATGAGGACATCATATATATTATATACATAGCTTTGATTTTAATTCAACAGATACAATTAATACAATCTTTCTGAAATATTGTTTCCTTCTGGGATTTCAATGTAGATTTACATCCGTAAACCGAACAGTTTGTGCGCGCCATAATAGAATATGTAAGTACCTATGGTTAATAAAATTATTACACAAAAAATACGACTGCGTCATCCTTTCGCGCTAGGTAAAGCAAACTAAGCGTGTTTGCTTTACGCGGCCCGCGTCGCCCGACCCCCGCCAGTTCCCCTCCGTTTCTCTGCACAAGTACATTCGTCGCACTACTGTAGGAAATAATGGTAATACTGTGGCTATAATCTGTATACTGCGTCAATAATAAAGCATGGTTAACAATGTGCCGAATCACTAAAAATAATATCGTGACCTTGACTAATATTTGAGAGATACATCTCTAAACACGCTCACAACATCAGATTACATACATTATATTATCAACATAAAGGTGCCTATACTGAAGCTGTGCGCGTATATAATAATATTATACTCGATTTATGTGAATAAATTAGTTGAAATTAAAATCGTTAATAAAATACAATAATTGGAGATATAATTTTTTATACTTATAGTACTCTTCTCTTTTAAAATTCGTGTCCATTTTCGACGTCAATATAATAAAAATAATAAAAAGTGAAAAAAAATCGCAGTAGGATGAATCCCACTAGAAAAGGAGGAAAATATGATAAAAATGTAAGGAAAAATAAATTACGGTCAATTCGAGTTCGGGAAGTGGGAGGGGGCTTTTAAGTCTCTCAAAATTTTCAAATTTACAAGTCCTACGGAAAAAAGTTCAATTGGCAAGCCAAGCCATACTATAGTTTTGGCGCTTTGTTTGTATTCAGAAAATTACATTTAAGGCCGCCTTACCGCAAATTAGTCCATTTTTATTATAATTTTAATTATTCGCTCAATTTTCCAATAAATTAAGAAAAAAAAACAAAACAAAACAAAAAATAATGAAATAACAATTTTATTCAGCCTTTCACAACTTTTATTTAGGTATATCCTTATTTTGTTTTCACAAAAATAATACTTTTCATCCATTTACACAACAGAAGTAAAAAACACAAAATCATTTATAAGATTTACTTAAAATCTAAAGCCTAAAAATTGCAGGCCTTCACTCCACCATAAATTTATTTATGTTGACTGTTTATCAACGAATCCCAATGCATTACACACACTACCATTAATTTCAAACACACACATACACATCACATAGATATACTTACAAATAGGTCGAATTTCGACTAGGTACTAGTTTTATTTAATTAGGTCATATGGTCATATTCTCTATCATCTTTGATAAGGTCAGAATGTATGACATTTGATACTAATTGTTTTTCATAGTTAAGCATCTATAAGTAAATCCGACATTTCCTTTTTTACATAATGTTTAGTCATCGTGACATATCACACACGTGATTACTCAACTGATAAATACATTTACACAAATGCTACTCTAACTATAGGTACCTTATTGTCGTACATAATAATATATTCGTTTGAGTGGGAATATAAATAATTCTTAGATACGCTGAAACTTAAAATGATATGGTTTCTTAAAGGTATTCGTGACTCTAGTGATCTTTTGTGGTTCCGGGCCTGTCCACTCTACACTCAGATTCCGTATCATTTTCTCTATTAGAATCTCAATCTCCAACTCTGCTATTCTTCTTCCAATACACGAACGCACCCCAAAGCCGAAGGGCTGAGTGACCATGGGATGAGTGTTGCCATGATATAAGGGGTCCGACTTTTCGACTAACCATCGCTCTGGTATGAACTCGGTGGCTCTTGGGTAATGTTTCTCCATTTTGCTTAAAACCTCGTTTGGAGATAGGATATCAATCTGAAAACCGATAAATATTTTATTTGTTGACTCTCTTGAAATTGATAAACATCAACGAGAGAAAAACTATCACTGAGTATTGAAATTCCTCTGAATGAATTCAATGGAGTAAAACTTTCATTATAGTAGTTTAAAATGCAATGTGGAGTGAAAGTGGTATATGTAAATTAAAAGAAATTACCCCTGCAGGAATATGGTAGTTAGAAACGACATGTTCCTTGGTAGTTCTTCGTAAATTGGCTGACACGACCGGTTGAACTCTCTGTGACTCTTTGATGCATGCTTTCAAGTATCTTCTACTAGACGATGATGAATTGATTTCTTCGCGAAGTTTCTTCTGGACATCAGGGTTACTTGCCAAATTATACAATAGACCCGTAACTCCGAAAGCCACCTATAAAAAATTGTTTCTAAGAATATCTCAATCACTTTACATAATTTCAAGCCGTAGATAAACAAAATGCTGGATAATAAATAGATAAACAAATTTAAATTGTAATTTAGTCTGTTCAGTTTGTCATTTGAAATTTCGTTATGATTTAAGAGAAGTCTGACAAAGGTATAGATTAACTATATTTGTCTCATCGTATAGAAACACTTACCGAATCTATTCCTGCTAATAACATTTCGCTGGCCATCATTATGGCAACCTTCTCGTCGACTGCTAGCAACTTTTCAATAATACTTTTATCCTCGTCTGGAATATCATGTCCTCGTTCATTTATTTGTCTCTGAGCCTCCTTAATGAATAAGGCACTTGTACTGAAATAAAAAAATACCAAAGTTCACATATTTAAGTCCCTATATTGAAACAAACGTAGATTTTAATGAACTCAATGCAATATAATAAATTGTGATAAAACGTACTTCCACTGACGTTCGTAGGTGCCCAAGATTTTACGGAATGTCGGTGTCGATATATATTTCCACGGATTTGGCTTGAACTCCAACTCCCAAGTGTATTCAACAACTTCTTTCGCACATCTGATCAACGTCAATGCTGGATCGTCCTCCGTCAAGTTGTCTCGAAGGCATCCTATTCTACTTCCTAAACCAACGAAAGCTACTGATTCCAACGACCATCTTGTTATATCGTCCTGGAATCTCTCATTCATTAATTCAGTGTTATCCGTATTTTTAAGTAATCTGTAAAGTGTGTTTAAATTTATCGTATTAGAGATATACTCATAGTTTAAAGTTATCATAAAAAATTATGTATTATAATTGGATGTCGGACGAAGGGATTAGGGAAGTTGTATAATCTCGCAGTTTAAAAAGTCGTCGTCAAACATTACCTGGATATAAAGTCATCTGCTATATCACTCAGCGCTGGTGCATACAGTTTTACCAGTTTCGGTTTTAAAAATATCGGATTGACTTTACTTCTGAAATCGCGCCATTGTGAACCTTCACTGAAATATAAGAAATAGATGTGAAACTATGTATGATTGACATAAATATGAATTCTGTAAGTGAGCTAAAAACTGGACAAAATTTGTAGGTACGTTCATTTCAACTTACGCTGTAGTAAGTCCATACACGCCTTCAAACCTCGACTTCTTTAATTTTGTTCTATAGTATACCAACGTCTGGAAACCCGGGCGAGATGGAGTAACATCCTCTGATCTGAATATCTAGGAAGCACATATAATTACTTGATACATTGTCAGATCTTTTAAAATTTTGAATAAAACAACAATTTTTTTTGGTCCTTCAAGCATGCTTATTTAATTTAATTTTTTTTATTTTAGATAGATATGAATTAGAGCCGGTTCTTACAGGTAAGGTACCCGCACAGAGGATCGGCGTGAAATAAAAGCATACGGATATTACTGATTCGTACTACAAGTGAATACCTCCCAACGGCCTACCTTACACTTTTATGTTTGTAGACCAATTGGGTAATTGATTAAATAATAATATAAACTTACCTGATCATAGTGTTCCGGCTCATACAATATCAACATATTCGCCCTTCCAAACATACCATCCAATTTCACAATGGGTCCAAATTTGTCGTATAGAACTTTGCACAAATCATATAACGTTTTTTGCGGTCCCACGGTACCTAAAATGCAAAATGAAATTAATTTTTGTTGTATTCCCCTATATTCTAAAGGAAAACTAATTAAACATATGTAATTACTGGAAATTCATGTATTTATCGATGTAAGAAAATATGTAATTGAAAAAGCTTTATTACGAAATGTAGAAA
>CAJQZN010042240.1:0-26549 GCA_907164685.1 Colias eurytheme | reverse complement strand
ATACAAAATGTATGATACTATATTCACCTATAATTTGTACAATATATTTATATCTTTTTTTAGAAAAATAATAATAAGTTATAAGTTTTACTTCTGAAGCGATGCTAAGGAAGTTATCGTTTAATTAAAAGCCTTCTGCTTAAACTTTTTAAATTGCCTTCAATGCCATAGTCGGAAAACATATTGTATTTCAATAATAAATGACACGATAACTTTCTTATACCAAAATTATAGTAATGATAAGAACACAAATTCAGCCCATTTATACGTAATCTATCGCTATATAAAGATAAAAAGTAACATTATCACAACGATAAAAAAACTTTTGTATTAATAACAATAAATATATGGTAAACAATAATTTATAATATATTTACTAACAGAGGTCCATTCCTAATCTAACATTATTTTTATTCGCATTCCGCTGTAACAAAGAGATTGCTTCTTTGTTTTATCTTCTACGTTGAATGTTGTCTATGGACTGAATTGTCCATAAAGATTGCTTTGCTTTTCGTACGAATACATTTAGAAAGCGAACTGTTCTATTGTGCTACTACTATTGTATCGTACTGGTATAGAACTGAATTATATTATTTAGTAAATAAAATACCATAGAGCTACTACTGCTATTACATGTTACAACTGCTACTAAATACCATAAAATATAGTATTGTACCTATACTAAGTGTAAACTGAAGTCCCGTGTCTCCAAGTGGGGTAAGGGGCAGATGCATACATCTGCCTTCATCGATCATACGATCAGCCTTCCGTATCCTCACAGACCGAGACATTGTTTTTTCTTCGTCTCCACCGGGAATCGAACCCAGGACCCCTCAGTTCTACGCTCACGCGTCGACCACTGTACCAATAATAATATACTACGTATACAAACTGTACCAAGGAGGCGGTCGGTCGAATATATTTTATAGTATGTATATATTATTTTTATAGGTAGCTGGCGCCGACGGCTTCACTCGCGTGGTACCTTGATAAAGATCCTATTTGCTCATCCAGACTATAATCCATTTTTGTTCTTCATACAGTTTTGATCATCTGTTTATGCGTGAAAAAGCAATATAATAGGATTCTCATGTATGTAATCGAGCTCCTCGGAAACGACTTGACCATTTTTTTTGCAATCGTTAACTATTATTTATACGCCGAGATGATAATGCTGTCTAGGCAGATCAATAAAGTAATATAAATATTCTGTAATATATAATATTAACTTTATAAAATATTGTATTACGGTCTGATTAAGTAATTAAAGTCACAATTACGACCGCATGCATAATTATAAAACATTGTTGAAATGTATCTTATGAAAATGGTAATTAAAATTCAATGGATATATCGTTTATGAATAATATTGAATTATAATTAAAAACGCATTTTCAAGAGTTATGATAGCGAAATGATATTATTTTTGTGAAGCAATTAACACCAAACTCATTATGGCCTTTTATTCAGCGCTTTGTTCGTAAATGTTAAAATGCTTTAATTTCCTTGTTAAGAACGCATTAATTCAATTTTGAGTGTAAAACTGACATTTATGAAATGCAAAAATCTGTCCGTTAAACCATCCAAGTTAGTTGAAATCTATAAAACTGAAGAAATTGTTTGTTTGAACCTGCTAATATCAGTTACTGTCAAATACGGGCAATTAGAATACGTTTTTAAAATGGTAGTTTTATACATTATTCGACGAATAAGTTTTATCCAAGCATTGAAATATCGGCCCTAAATTTGGCAAATGCCAGGCTTGTTATAAAGTTAATTTCAAAAGTACTTCATTCCGCGGAATTGCGTCACATATAAATATTAACAGACCTAATTCACTTACAAAAAATGTTATTCTAAGAGCTTATAAAAGCAATATTAAATTAACAAACACAGAATATTATAATCCATTAGCCTTAATTATCTACAAGACATCTCATTAGATATGTTTTATTTTATTCTCTTTAGAAATAATTAGATTTATTTAAGATACGGCATTCCTGATTGCTTCAAGAACAACAGCAGTACTTGAAAAGGAATTTTATCTAATTAAATTGTTTTTGTTTTGGAAATCTGTTCAATGTTACAAAATTGTTTTTACAAAGTTTATAACATTTGTTTGTAATTTTTCTTCAAAGTTCAAACGTCTCAAATGAACTCGAAATGAGAATATTTTGAGTGAATATTTTGATGTTGGTTAATTAATTAGTGTGGCAATTTAACATTTATATGAAGTTTAGACGTAAAATGAGGTTAATAAATCTGTAATCTTTTAAGCAATTAAAGTGTAGCCAAGGGGACGTTTCCAATATAAATTATGTCCAGAAGTTAACCAGATTGTGAAGTCTTTATCTTCCCTAAGGATCCAATCTAACAAGATAGAAGTCACTTACACATTTAGGTTAAAGTGCCTCAATTAATGTTTTAGTAATTCTTTATATTTGTCCCGAATATATTTTATAAATTATTTTATAATCACTTCTTAACATTAACAGGCTTCAATAATAGATAGACTTAGGGCCGATTTTTCAATGCTTGGATAAAACTTAGTCGTCGAATAATGTATAAAACTACCATATTTTAAAAACGTATTCTAATTGCCCGTATTTGACAGTTTCCGTGACATTTTAATGTTATCGTGTAATACTTTATTGGACGGATAAGTTTTATCCAAGCATTGAAAAATCGGCCCTTAACAGACATTATTTCATCTGTATGTTTATATGCTTGTGTGTATTTAACCGACTACTTTAGTCTCGGTTTTGAAACACATTAAACGAACAGATTTTATTCAAACTTTGTACTCTTATCAAGGATCGGTGATAATAATTTCAAGAGGTTATCTGAAAGCATGTTTTTAGTTTTTTACTATATTTATTATTATTACAGTCTTTGTTATTATAATCACATTAACACAAAGGCATCGCAGTTTTTATTGCTCAGTGTTTCAGATAAGTTTTCTACAACGAAAGTATTTCTTAAAGCTTTTGTAGAATCCGAAACAGAAAAATAAAAATTGTCTATTATAATTGAATTGAATATACTTTTGTTATCTTTTTGTATCTCTAGTACATTTCCATAGTACCTACTTCATGTTTTGTTTTTCCGTATTCGCAACCACGTCGGAATATAAAATGTATGAGCAATAAAATATATGCCTTATAGAATAAATGTGATTTCAATATTTTGCTTGGATTGTCTTTTTTATGTCATTTGTCCTGTTTATTTTTTCATAATAATAATATGCTAAGTTGAATTGCTGATTTATTAGTATTATATTATCATTTTCTTAACTTATAATTAAATAGCATTTAAAATTTTCCTTAGGTTAAAAAAACCGGCCAAGTGCGAGTCGGAATCGCGCACGAAGGGTTCCGTAGGTACCTACTATCTATAATAGAAAATCATTTATTGTATGGGGACACCCCTTAGTATTTTTTTTCCCACTCTTATAGTATTATTTAAAGTCCTTAATTCATTTCTTCATAAATGTGATAACAAAACCACATCCACGAAAAATTGTCAACCACAGATTAAATATTCGAGAACGTTCTCTCCCTTCTAGAGATAACAGGCGAAATACAATGAAACCACTGTCATGAAGTTGGCACGCAGCTTGAGCGTATCTTCTGCAACGGTATTTATAACGCTGGGAAATAAATTTTCTATTTAAAGGATGAGTAAATCCCTTCTTTATTTAAATGTAGTTATGGAGAAGTTATCCGGGTGTTATTATAAATAATACGCGGCTAACATGCTACGCTTTGTAGAGTACGTAAATCTTTATTATGCAAATAAAATGTCAACTTATCAATCAATATAAAAATATGAATGTATGTCAGACATGTTTAAATTTATATAGGTATAGTGGTAGAAAATACAAATAAATACTAAAGGCGATACAATTGGGTAAGGGTAATAAATTTCTGAAGAGTGGTTAAACAATATTCAGGTGAAATAATATCTCAAAAAGTCAGACAAAAGACAGAGTGCTTTTTCGTAAGGGAATGTGAATTTTCGTCCGAAATGCTGTGCTAGGAGTTAATTTTTAAATTTCAACATATTTTTATTTTGTCTAATTTCCCTTAATCTATATCTTGTGCGAATTTCATCCATATCCGATGCGTAGTTTCTGCGTGGCAGTACACGAATCATCCATCATTACAAGGAACATATCTGCAAGGAATATAACAGTATAATCACAAAGTTCACTATCACAAAACACTTATATTAAACATCTAGTTTTGTTCCACAATTGATAACAAAGTTCTAAGCATTCTCGCCTGTAATCAGTTACTAAATTCAGATTCTGACTCGCTAATAAATCAGCCAATGGAGATTTAGGGGCCCATATCCGTCACTGATTTGCGATAATGTCGCTCGAACTGAAATCAGCTACGGAACCGTCAATTTTGCGTATTACTAATCACTTGTTGGAATTTTCAATGGATGAGTTTGTATGAGATATTCGTAGTTTTTAGGAGCGATTGGTGAGTCGATCAATAATTTTACTAAAATGAATGAATGAAAAAAGAAAATGGTTAAAGACGCCTTGATAAATGTATACAAAAAACATTAAATAATTTGCATCTGTTTGTCTTTTTCTGTGTTTAATGTAAATCTTGTGTGTGTGCAACAAAGAATTATCTATCTATCTATCTAAACAATACACTCTTAAATAACACACCACCAAAGTCGTAATTTTTAACAAACACACGCTTTAAATAGAAAAGTATCAGTTTAGCAGATCGGTTTGATAAACGAGCACCATTGTACCTCATCTTATTGTCACCTAACATCAATCACTTGGCTCATTTCAAAGGCCTTTGAAAACGTGCAAACCGTCAGGTAAATAGTACGAACATTATTATGTTATGTATGGTTTTAAACACGCTTTTGAAGTGAAACTTCTTTAGGTGCATGAAAGATGCATGATGCATGCTAACAAATCCTACTAATATTATAAACTAGCTTTGCGCCCGCGGCTTCGCGCGCTTGGTTTTAAACCTAATAAATTAATAATTTTATACTAAAACCTTCCTCTTGAATCACTCTATCTATTAAAAAAACCGTATCAAAATCCGTTACGTAGTTTAAATGAAAATCTATTGTGTCGTGGACCGATCGGGCCGTTCGGGGCTCAATGGGTTAAAAAGATTTAAGCATACATATAGGGACTGAGAAAGCTACTTTGTTTTATATTATGTAGTGATGATGCGAAAGTTTGTGAGGTTGGATGGATGTTTGTTATTCTTTCATGTAAAAACTGCTGAACCGATTACAGTAAAATTAGGTAGGTAGGAAGCCGAAAACTCAGAATAAGACATAGGCTACTTTTTATACTGCAAATCTCACAGGAACGGGAACTATGCGGGTTTTCTTTGAAAACGTGGGCAAATCTAGTTAGCCTATGAATATGGTAACATAACTTACAATAATGAATAATATTATTATTCGTAATAATTTAACTTTAAATAAATTAATGCCGTAGAATATTATAAGCTACTTTTGGCTTGATAATAAATGTAAAAGGTGTAACGGTATTCGCATAATAACGTGAAAGCTAAGGTTAGAATTAAAATACGACATCACGTCATGTAAAGTGATGTTTTCTATTTTTAACCAACTTAAAAAAGGAGGAGGTTAGATAGCCTACTTATTGAGGAAGGCTATAGGCTATAATATATCATCATGCTAAGACCAACAGGAGCGGAGCACTGCGGGTAAAACCGCGAAGCACAGCTTGTAGTTTATATAATTATGTATTGTGGGTCTATGTTGATGAAATAAATCAATAAATAAATTAAATTGAGTCCATAAATACGAAAATAACTAATTGGTGACAGACAGAAACTGCCATTTGTTTTTATTCGCGACAATATACGGTTTCAGAGAATTCGTAATTAATAAAAATGGAAAAACTCTGGTATTCAACACAGAAGAAATTTGTTATCTATCTACAGGTATTTTTTGCAGTTTTCAAATTTTCATGATTGCTTTATGTTTATTTTCAGTACTCACGTAAATATTTAATTTTTTATTTCTCTCAATAAGATACCTAATTATCATTTTGTGAATACTTCCTTTGTGAGAAGACTCTACTTAGAAATATAAAAATGTGTAGTTGCGCATTCATCGTTTGTGAATATTTAAATCAATTTCGATGAAATTCAACCGTCCGCAAAGAAATTTTTTCCGTTAAATTATATAGCCTGATGGTCAATTAAAATCTAAAAGAGACCTTGTGTAGTAAAATAAGAAGAAGAATCTTTATTTTTAAAGTCTTCTTTGTTTTTTAATTTAAAATCAGCTTAAAATGTCCTTTAAAAAGGTCGTTGAAAAGAGGTTTGTTTCGAAACCATTCATAAAATCGAAGTCTACCTTCAAAGTAGTCGTAATTAAACTCTTTTCACGCCAGATCCAATTAATTACGATATTTTTTCTAGACTTGCCACAGATAAAGAAAACTAGAAACAGAACCTTTTTCTTAAAAAAATGAGTAAATATTTTTTTTCCTCATTTTTCCCTACGCTTTATGTAATAGGTACTAATAGGGTACCTGTAGTGTGTATAACCTATATTATTTGTACTAATAGTATGTTCAGAGTCTTTATTTTTATATCTTCAGAGAGGCGTATAGCTTTCTCCAGGAATCAATGTATGTACCTAAGTGCTACAAATCGTAATTAAAAAGTTCTGCCGATTTCCAAAATCACTTTACTATGAATAAAATGAAGACTTTGATAATTTATTGCTGGCTTAAAATATTTATAATTTCATATTAATATTTTCGTTAATATTAAACGTAACACATCCAGTATTTTTATATCTACGGGTCGTCTGTTTGAAAGTAATTGAAGTTGCAATTGACAGTAAAATGAATCTACATAATTCGCATTTCCATAAAAAATCTATTAGACAAAATTAATGTAGACTGGACGTTTCTTATATTCAAAAAAACTCTCATTCAAAGTTGACGTTTTAAAATGAAAGAGAATTTTCGTTGGCCGTTGAATATTATAATTTGAATTATATTAGAATCCCTAGACGCCTTTTCGTTAAATATAAAGCCTAGATAGATCTATATAGATTTTAAATACTTCCTTAGCTTCATTAAGTTATTCGAAAATATACAGAAAACTATTAATAATTATAACTACTTACTATTAATATTATTACAATGCTAAGGTAATAATTACCTATAGGCTGTGCTATAAATATAGGTACTTAAGTCACAGGATACTTAATAGTAGCTAACGCTACTTAAGTTAAAAAAGAAAAACTAAAAACAAGCTTTAGCCACAGATGTGCTTTAGCTCATGAAGTTATTGTATTGTCACCGATCCTTTATGTATTAGATAATATGTACAAAGTTAGAATTAAATATGTCCGTTTAAAGCGGATGAAAATTTAGTCAAAGACTCAGTTACATACAAATGTACATGTGAAGCTAATAGAAGCGTGTGAAAAAAACAAATAAAAAACCGATCTAACGCCCTGCAAACGGTATAACTAACGCTCGCCTAAATGAATAGGTTATAAGGCTTGTAAAACTCGCCAAAACTGTATGAAACAGAGAACTGGGTCAATTTGAGCGAAATACAGTACAATTTCATAATACCAACAACGGATGTTCCAAAACCGACTGTGCTTTCAAAGGCGTATTATTTCGCACGATTTTGTTGGCACCAAAATAACGCGTATTGTCGACTCCATGTCTTTTGTGTTCGGAGACACCGTGACGGGTTGTTCCCAGTCTTTGTCTAATAACGGTGGGAACGGGAAAGGGAATATTGTTAGGACAAAGGTGTACGTACTTTGAACTTACGGTGCTGTGGACTGATCGAAACAACTTCGTTATCGTTGACTTTGCAGCGTTTGTTTGTACTCTATGTTTTTCTTATACAAAATGAAAGGCATGGTTTACTGTTTCTACTGGTAGGTATTTCAACGTACGAACTAGGCAAAGACACATGAAATTTTGCACCATTGCAAGAATGATTTTGGATATTTTAAAATAAGAGAGCAACGTTTATATTATGATAAATTGTTATTTTACTGCATTTTGACGATTCAAAAGTGTCTAGTTTAGTTACGAAGTCTAGTTTAATAAATAAATGTTTGAGTTTGAAAATAAAACCGCGCTACTTTAAAGACTTTTTCAAACTCAAACTCATACAAGTTTAAGTTTTAAAGTTCAATCATAAATGATCAATTCATAAAAAAAATATTGTTTACGTGATAAAAGTATAGTCAGAACTAGTATTACATTAAATAGGTCAATAGTAAAGTAGTATTAGTAGTATATTTTAAACAACTATAAATAATTTTTTTGGCATAAACATTCATCATAATGATTGAAAATGATTTCAAATTCCTCGAATATATTTGAACAATGTTCTTATAACAATCTATACATATAATAAAATCGTAGGAAAGTCAAAACTGTACATTGAATATTTTTTTAAAAGAATACTTGATCCATGATCTATAATCGATATAGAAGCCAAAAATATAGTTTTTAGAATTTTTGTCTGTTTGTCGGTTTGTCTGTTTGTCTGTTTGTCTGTATGTATTTCCGGGCTAATCTCAGAAAGTACTGCATAGATTTACTTCAAATTTTGCATGAATATTCCTAAGAGGTCGGGTGAGGATAGTTTAAACATATTATCATGATATCACCTTCGCGGGAGGAGCTGTGAACCTTTATTTTTCTTACATATTCCGTGTACTACGACAGCGTACAATCTAAAGACTCATGTTTAAATGTTGGTTTCGAGTAAGCCATGCTATTATCTAGCTTTACAAAATAAAAACTATGTCATTTACGTAATTTGGGCAGAGAAACAGTTTAATGAATTTAGTAGTATAAAGACAAATTTGAAACAGCGCCATCTATGAGATTTCGTAAAAATCAAATCAATTTACATGTTATCACTACTGAACAACTGTTGAAAATTAATAATTTAAATATAATCATGTTATTTATTTAACTCTTTAACCCATATCTTCCCTTCCCTATAAGGTGCGCTTATATTTCGTGTGAATATACTACATTTTTAAAAGTGAGGGTAGATGTTTATTATTTTAAGTCAAACTAGACACCATTACAATTAATCTAATATTGATTGTGTTCATTGGTTACATTTTTAATCTTCGTGTTTTATAAATTTATACTTAAAGAATAGAAAAAATTCGATCACGAGGCGGGACTCGAACCCACATAATTTCGTGATCGAATGTTTCTATTCTTTATAAATTTATTATTTATAAATTTATATTTATAAAGCATTTGAATAAATAAATAAATAAATAAATAAAATTAAAATAAATGTCATAAAACCAAAAATATCAAATTCAATCTTCGTGTTTTGTGAATTTTCACCATGCGTTCCCACAAAAGGTAAGTTGTTACTTTTATAGGTATTTATTTTTATAATGATAGCAATTCATGTTTTTTATTGGTTTTATAATGGTTTTATATTACACTTTTAGAATGAAATAATAAAATGATGAATTCTTTTTGACTTTTACAAGATTTTGAGGTGCGTTGGGAACAGTAGTTTGTTGATAAAATTTTATTTGTAAGTAGCTTTTTTTATTGATTTACAATTATTAACGTTTGATTTTTTATTTACAGATTCAATGTTCATAAAATTATATCGCCTTTGGAAGACTATTTCTGCTGACAATTTTACAACACCACTTGAAAATTGATGATTTGATGATGAAGATAGTGGCAGCAAGGATTAAGTGGAAATTAGTAATCATCCGCTTCGTCAATTTTTGACTGAAGTTAATGTCCAACGTATGGTTCAATCATTGGAAGTATCTCGGGTAATTTGGAGGATATTTTTCAGGAAGGAGAGGAGGGGCAGCCAACCACATATCAAACTACTACGTTTTAGTACCGAAAAAAATGTTATTGCCAAATGAAACATAAATTTTGCACTCACAACTGTACAAGTTATGATTTTTATTCTGACTTTGCTGTTATCTGATTATAATATTTATCGTTATGGCTATCGAGGTACCTACCGTACTGGGATGAGAGTACATGATATTATACCTACTCATCATCCAGGATTGCTTAGGGCATTTTCACACTGAAAAAGATGTTTTCTTTGAATCGTAGTTGCTTCATTTATTTATTTTTAATCATTTTACATAATATGTTTTATATTTGCCCATTTTCATTATATTTTATAAATAAAATGGAACCAACATAACTTTGTTGTGTAGGTATCATTTCTCTATTAATAATCCGTAGGCATATTTTCCGAGCACCCCATTTAAGGTGCGGTCCTGAAATTATAAAAAGTTAATGTATACTTTTGCCTAATATAAGCTCAAGATCATTTTTAGATAAAAATAACAAAAAGAACTTATTTATTAAAATTTAGTAGATAAAAGAAATTATGTTACGATTTTATAAGAAAACACAGTATATTTATTAGGCGGCGGTGATCTCTTCCAGGCAAAAGATATTCATCAGCTCAATAAAATTGAATAGTTGTTGTTAGTTATTCTTTAAATTCACTGATTGTAATGAGCATTTCCGCATGCAAGTTGTATCGTAGTTTAGATATATCATAGTTTTGACACATTACAGTTCCAACAAAACCCTCAAATTTTTGAGCAGAGTTGAGCAAGATAATTTAAAAAATGTGCTGTGTTAAGTATTATAGAAAAGGTTAGTTCGTTGATAATTATCATTTCTTCATCATTTACATGGGTGTTGTTAAATGTTAGTAAAAATAAACTTTGACTGTTAATACTTTTGTTCAGTATTTACCTGTATGATTATTGCTTGGTAATTAATATGTATATTTTCATGTCGTATAGCTAATTATAAACATAAGTGTGATGTGAAACTAGCTGGATTTATTTTTACACACTCACAGCCATATATTTTATATTAAAATAGTGTAAATCATAATATTTTTTCACAATTAAAAATATTTCCTTTTTTCTGATGGTGTTGGCATCGAATTAAACCGCGCTGTCGTTTCGTTCACTAAAAGTGATGTTATGAGGACCGAATATGTAGCCGCCTCAACTTATGGAAACGAGAGTAACCTGCGTTGTCTGTTAGTTATTGTATAGTCGAATTTAACGTTACATGGAAATTGGAATCTAAATATATTATGTATACTTAGGTATATTAAATCTGTACATGAAATATATTTCCTAAATAACTATCACGGGGTGATTAGGGATCGACACTGATGCCAAAGAAGCAAACAGTAAAATTTTTGTCCGTATAACCGGTATAGAAACAAAAACTACTCGACGGATTTAAACGAAACTTGGTACAATTATTTTTCATATTCCTGAGTAGAGCAGTAACTCCATTTTTAAGCTTTCGTCGCGTGTGCAACCTTAATGGTTAAAGCTACACAGAAATCATGTATGAAAGAAATGTTCTCCTTATTATATAAAAAATATCTCCCGACATCATAAATGTCTATCTTTTATGGTTGACTCACAATAACACGTGTAACTTCCGATAGCTTAGGAGTTCGAAGCTTTCTGATTATATTTGTCTATAACACTCTCAGTCCGTTTTAACTCAATTTTTATTTTCATGCATCAGTGCCACCTAAAAAATCTTTATCTCGAAATTCGAGCAAAGCTAAGAAAATGAGAAATAAGAGTTCTCAAGAATCGTTAGAGGTATACTCTAGGCCGAAAACAACACGTGTTATGCCGAGAACCTGAAACCGCTTCACAACGAGAATTGCGGCTCACAGCTGACCGCGAACGGCATGTACTATCCCGTGAGACCGAAACCTTCACTGAGAGGGTATAACGTCTCACAGCTGATCACGGCCGTCACATTTTATCTCGAGAATCTGAAACTTTTACTCAATATGAAGACCGTTTGACAAATGATAGGGTGCACCATAATATTATTCGATCTCTTGAAGATGAACATGAGCATAAGCAATGACTAGAGTAGGGACGCGAATATTACAATTAATTGAGACAAAAACGATTATTAAGTTTGTTTAATGAAAGATTAAGAATTGAAACTATTCGGTCTCTGGAAACGGACGAATAGCGAGAGGCCCCTCTTACTGCAGACAGATTTCGCATAGTCTTAATGACTTAGAGGTAAACATAGAAGATCAATCTACGAATTCGGTGGTGGGGTCCGACAAATATAAAAGTGGGTTTTCTTATAACCTCACAATTGATTACAGATCATCTTCTGTATAGGCGATATTAACGTAGTATGTTATTTTTGTAATGCTTTAAAGTGGAGTAAGGAGTCGGCTTTCGTTTGAAGATACACCGGAACCTTTGAAATCACTACTTTTAGAGGAACATGACGTGCAATCTAAACAGTTCTTAGACAATATTCGCTCTTATAGTAGTGCGTTTCAAATGATCCTTTGGTGCTCAACAATTATCAGAAGGTCCTTTCATGCTTACTTTTAAGATACCAGGTCAAGTTTACCATTTGATAGGATCCCTTTTGCCTGAAGGCCAACCTAAGTTTCTTTAAATATATTTTGTATTCGACTACAACGAATAGTCGAATACAAGAATTATCAATATTTCTCGAATTTAAAACTGAACTCATTTCACAATTTTAGAACATGTTTCATCAGGTTAATTCGTATGTATGCAGTTTTAAATCGACATTAGAAGCTTTTCCTCAAGATGGTGATATTTGTTATAAATGCCGATAGACGGACGTCTATCGGCACTCAGGAACTCCCTGGGCGTGTATAACGCCCAGGCCACAGTATTACAATTTTTCCTACAGCAGGGCGACGAATGTATTTTCGCATAGCAAAGGAGGGGAACTCGCGGGGG
Organism: Colias eurytheme; assembly: GCA_907164685.1. NCBI lineage: Eukaryota > Metazoa > Arthropoda > Insecta > Lepidoptera > Pieridae > Colias > Colias eurytheme. The sequence continues at coordinate 13,724 of CAJQZN010042240.1, read as the reverse complement.
GTCAAGTGACGCGGGCCACGTACCATTAACATGCTTAGTTTGTGGTACCGAGCGCGAAAGAAAGTCATCGTGTTTTTGTTTTGTTACTATGTAAACTAACGTAATTTAATACTTAGGTACATATTCTATAACGGTGCGCTCAAACTGTTAATCTACATTTAATTTAGATTATTATTTGAAATACTAAGTAATGTAGAATTTAAATCACATTCCTTCATGTTTTCCTCAGATTTTCAATTTTCTCCGATTTTAAGATTTTCAGAGTGTTCAATTTTAATGTAGTTAAATTTTATAAGAGACAATTAAGAACATTCAAAAATAAAGTGTCACGTATTTTTTTTAAACGACGAATGACCTAAAACGACGTAATCGCGGACGAAGTCGCGGGCAACAGCTAGTGTTCTTATAATGATATATTTATAAAGTCCTACGTCTAATTACCGTTTATAGTGTGAGATCTTGTTGTTTACTGTTTCTTTTTTACTTAGTTTTTAATACAAAGATCAAAGCAAAAAAAACAAAGCAAGTCAGAATAAAGAAAACAGGAATATCAAAAGCAAGAAACTCCATTAACGAATATATTATATTAATTTAGTAAAATAATCAAATGTCCAGAACAAAAATTGCTTTCTAACGAATTACGAATTTTAATTAAAGTGGCAAATGTAAGGAAATTATGTTTTATATCGGTATTTTTATACAATATACCTATTTTACGAATTTGTTATAATGGTAGGTATCTATAAATTTTATGAGGAGTAATTTTTAAGCTATTGCATAGCTTCTATCGCGGGCCTTGAGCGCGGGGACCGAATCCAGAAATTCCGTAACGAAAAACCTCACGCTCCCCACTCCGACGGGCTCGGAGGTGTGGCTTGAAGGCACACTATGCAATAGCTTTACCGCGGCAGTCCCCGAGTGCCACACGTCTTTTTTATCTAGGTACGTAGTAATTTCTCATAGCTCTGAGAAAAACTATTCAGTTAGCGTAGTGCTTGACTTTTTCATCAAAACCTTGCTTCGTCAAGTTCCGTGTATGGAACGAATATTGCTGTAGACCTTTTTCAGAATGGGCTGGACGCAGCGACGTAGAAATAGTTTTTAACAAGTTTTATAATCAATTTTTAACGCCCAGAACATTTACACCTGCAATATGAAACTTGCATGTGTTCCAATATTAGAAAAAGGAAAAAGATGATTCTAGGGTAAGTATATTATTGTAGCTGTGACATAATTTAAAGAGAGATATTTATACTTTATATCCTATAAACGGATATATTTTATTCCAAAAGAAACTTCAAAATTTCTGAAACTAAAATAATTTCAAACTAAAACTACGATATCTGAGACGAAATCGGACGGAACGGGTTTTTCTCTGAAAACGCGGGCGAAGCCGCGGGCGGAAAGCTACATAATCATAGTAGATACCACATCGAATTAACGTATCGTAAGTAATCATGCTGTATTCTAGTATTTATTTAAGCTACGTCCTCAAAATGTTTTTCATTTCAAAAATAAAGTCCAATTTAGTAAACAGCAAACTAAACCGAGCGTGTGTCCAAAACCACAACGCAAGCTTCGATACATCAGTTGAAATAAAACTACTAACTCTGAATTCTTTAATCTCGAATACTGCACTAAACGTATACATAAATTATTGGAATACCAGGGGAATTTAAAACGCTTGAAAAATATATTGAAACACATTTTTCAGTTTAATATTGAACACATGTAAGTGCGATTTGTAGGGGTTCATTAAAAATTTTAGCAATTCATGAACGCTTTCAAAGTTTGTCCGATACCGCTGCCAACTTTGTGTATTTTTCACGTATACGCTCACCTTTATGTTTTTTCAGGTATAAATATTAAAGTGGAACAATGAAATAAGCGTACGAAAAACTGAAACATTAATTGTCCTGAATATTACCTCTGCCAAAACGTTATTTAGTGTGTAAGTTTGTACTTTATTGTGAGTTATAGTTCCCAATTACCATCTCGTATTCTGAAAGATCAATCTATCTCAATACGTTCAACGATTTCAGATTTGGAAGACAAAAAATTTGAATAAAAAAAAGCTACTTCTGTATTCGTAGTATACCTAAGTTTTTATGACAAATACACACTTATGGCTTTTATAAAATTATTCGTTATCATCAATTTTTATCGTTATCGAAAATTTCGTACTTATTCTCTTGAAAAGCTCGCTATTTATTGTAACAATTCACATATAAGAAATATGAATAAACAAATATTTCACTTTGCAAACCTAATTCTTGGAACATACGAAGCAATTAAGTACCAAACGAATAGAATTCTACGAAATGATATCATCAATCAGCACGTCCTCATACAAATGCTACACTCGTTAAAATATCTTCATCTAAAATGTTATGTAAACTAAGATAGACTTTCCAAATTATACGCGCTAATTCAACCAATCATCGCTTCGAATTGCGTCCTAATTGACCAATCGCGTTCGATCTGTAAATTACGCGTCACAGCCTCTGATTGGCTTTAGATTATTATTGCAAAATATATGTTTGAAACTGCAGTCTGCACACTGTTTTTGATTGCATCAAGAACATCATCAGCTCCATTTATTATTTTCCCACTGCAGGGAGAGTTCAGGCCATACCAGCAAGCCAAGCAAATCGTGCGGGCTGATGATCGTCACATGTCGTCGATTTTTTTATTCTTCGAGATGTCAGCTTCCTCACGATGTTTTCCTTCACTGTTCTCACAAAATACTAAGAAATCTCAGAAATTAATACTTTAAATTATTCAAATCACTATTAAAATATCTTCGCCAAATTATAGGAACTTGAGTCAAGACGGGTTTCAATTCCGGCCAACATGGAGCGATAAATCTTATAGTCTGCGAAATTTAGTCTAGCTTAGATAAATTGAACATTGGGGTTTTGTCTTGACGTATTACTGGACCAATTTATTACAAACAATTACGGAAAATCGCTTGTCGTATGTGAAATGGGATTATGGTTGGATATGCTGAAACTAGATGAAGATAACTGTTTTTCTCATAGTGTACTGGGATAAAAAATAGTCAGCTACATCCACGATGTAATGACAAACTAGTGTTTGATGTAGTCGTCAAACTGAAACATTTATTTATTCAATTAGCATTCTAGAAACACTTTTGAATCGTCATAAAATAGTTTCACCAATTACAAAGCAGAAAACAGTTTCTAAAGAGAAGAGCCGGCAAGAAACTACTTAGTCAGTATGTGAATCATGTCTGCAAAAAAAAAAAACATTCAACAATATTCATTTCACAAACATTCTGTATATATCGCTTTTCAGCTGCTGCAAGTTTAGAAATAACACACTAATATTTTGCTATCAATACCCACGTGTAACAACCGAAAGAAATCAACATATTGTTTCTTCTATTAAAAAAACCCACAACGCTTCATTATGTGCGAGCCGTTGCCTCACGACGTCATGCAGAAAACATCTACTCTTTGATGTTAATTGTACTCAAAGTTTCGTCCCAATGCTAGGCGCGTCCAATCAACTTTCAATCATGTAGGTAATCTGGAATGAACAGAAGTATATGTTAGTATAGTAGGTATTATTTAATTATCTGTGGTCTGCGCCTTATAACATTTTTTAGTAAAGAACACACAATGCTTAATTCTGCCTCTGACGTCACATAGACAACAACTGCAGCTCTTTGATGTTAATTATTGTACTCAGAGATTCGTGCTAGGAGCGCGTCCAATCAGCTTTCAAACATTTAATCTCAAATGAACGTAATGGATTGTGTGAACATGTCCGATAGTTTAGGTTAAGGCAAATATGTATTTGATCGTATAGATAATTTTGTTACTACTGAATACTGAATATATTGTAATACTAGCTGCTCCGCGCGGTTTCACATGCGTGGCTCCTCTCCTGTTGGTCGTAGCGTGACGATAATATAATATAGCCTTCCTCGATAAATGAGCTATCTAACACCGAAAGAATTTTTCAAATCGGACCAGTAGTTCCCGAGATTAGCGCGAGATTTTTTTTTCTAAATAGTGTTAGCTGTTTGTTATTTCAATAAAATGTGTTTTAATGAATTCGTATTTCCTAAATATAATCATTTATAAATATATTTTTTTAGAAATGGGAAGTACAATAAATTTTTTCTTATCTCACATAATATTATCTAGATAAACCTTTAGGTATTATCACAAGCTAAGCTTCTTAAATTATTTTTTAAAATTCAAGGAAACTTATTTCACTGTTAAACATATTCTCAAAAATGGAACGTTTTAAAACGTTAGTATATTCACAAAATTAGAGAGGGAAAGAGGGAGGGCTAAAATCCTCCCGTCAGATATCAATCACCTTTTGGACGGACGATCAATCAATGTTAATTATCAGATATTTTATTAAATTTCCCTGCCATCAAGTAGATGTGGAGTAAATTAGATAATTGTATGCGTTTTATTCAGTCTCTTTATATTCTTTATATATAAAAATGAATCGCAAAATGTGTTGGTAAGCGCATAACTCGAGAACGGCTGAACCGATTTCGATAATTCTTTTTTTATTATATTCCTTGAAGTACGAGGATGGTTCTTATGTAGAGAAAACGTAAAAATTAAGTATGTACCACGGGTGAAGCCGGGGCGGACCGCTAGTGGGATATATAAAAATGAATCGCAAAATGTGTTGGTAAGCGCATAACTCGAGAACGGCTGAACCGATTTTGATAATTCTTTTTTTATTATATTCCTGGAAGTACGAGGATGGTTCTTATGTAGAGAAAACGTAAACATGTACCACGGGCGAAGCCGGGGCGGACCGCTAGTGGGATATAATTTTAGGATTTTTATACACGTAAGTTTGGAAGTGGTGATCGGTCGTTATGGAAATCTTTGGGGGAGACCTATGTCCTGCAGTGGACGTCTTAAAAGGCTGGAACGACGACGACGACGACGAAGTTTGTAAGTATAGTATTATATTATGTGTGGTTTGTATATAGTATAGCTGTAAATTTTAGAAAGAAGTAAGCGTCTTGAAACTCTTTATTAATCTTTTTATCAAAATGCTATTGATGTTAATTCATTATGTTGTTAAACACGAAAAAAATAGCATGTTAATCCAATTTATCATGGCAAATGAATGTTATGTAATCTGTACTAATATTATAAAGCTGAATAGTTACGCGCTAGTCTGTTATATATCGAATTACTTATAGAATAACTTTACTTTAGAAGAAGGTCTTTAAAATTATCATTTTATCAAAACCTTGCTTAAATGAATACGAAAACATATATGTGTAGTTTTTCATGGAAAGAGATTAGAATTAACACCTCTTAATTTGTTTTGTTTAAATTGATAATGATACATGTATATTATGTAATCTTTTATATATTTTCATCAAAACCTTTTCAGTATTCTATGATTGTAACGTTTTAGAAATAGAGATATCTCTAGGTTTGTTATTGTTTATTTTCTAGTGAGGGTAATGTTAAATTTCAGTCACGTTTCGACAGCTAAACGGTTTGGATGAAATCTGAAATTCAGGCTAACATTAAAACATGCTTTTCGTGTTTGGCGAAAACGACAACTAGTTATTATAGGCCTTTCTCAATTTAATACGATTAGTATTCTGAAAACAGACATTTTATTTAGTTTTGATATATTTTATTTATTTATTTTATTTAATTATTTATTGCACACACAAAAGAAATAGAGACACATAAAGTACAGATAATAGGAAAATAATGTGTACAAACGGTGGCCTTATCGCTAGGTAGCGATCTCTTCCAGGCCACCGTATGTAATATGTAAGGAGAGACGTTAAAAGGAGGTGGGTGAGCAAAAAATAAGGCTTGAGGAAAAAAGAAAATATATTATATTAATGAATAACATTGGGCTTAGAAAACAAAAACTCAGACTAAAATAATATAAATCAGAAGAGCACATTGACTGAAATATTATGATATTAATATTATATTATTTGTTGTAACGGTGATATTCTATATCTAATTATGTCTAAAGCCAATTCATTTAAATAAATAGTAGAAAATAAAGTCGCTTTCATAAAAATAATTAGAAATAGTTGGAAAAAGAACTAGTTCTAACTGCATTCTAACAGAACAAGGGTTTTAACATATTTAATTTCACACGTGATACGCCAGAGGTCTACTTATAAGACTACAAAATAACAAAAGAATGGTCCAACCAAACACCCCGAGACCTTGTGAGTTTGCGAAAGTTTAGAAAACAATGTTATTTCCTCAAGTTTTAGTAGATCTGTAACATCCTCGTATAACTTTTGTAATAGTTAAACGTTCAGAAGTTTGGTTCAACCGAATATTATAATAATTTTACGACCCGCTGCAGTTTGCTTTTGCCGCCAAATTGTAGTTTCGATTTTCACTGCTGAAAGGCCTTCTATTTATGATTTATTGATAAAACAACAAATTCGTACAGAGTTTCTTTGTTTATTAATATGTTAGGAACTATGCGTCCGATATGAAAAAATATTTCAGTGTTAGTTTATCGAAGAAAGCTGTAGGCTTATATCATCACATCATCATCAGCCTTTCGATGTCCACTGCTGGACGTAGGCCTCTCCTAATACACGCCACTGAGCCCGCTATATAGCTTACTAGTGGTCCGACCCAGCTTCGCCCGTGGTACATATTTCGCAATAAAAGGTAGCCTATGTCCTTTCTCGGGTATCAAAATATCTCCATACCAAATTTCATGCAAATTTGGTAGTAGTAGTTTAGTAGTAGTAGTTGGTAGTACCAATAGTAGAAAAACAATGCGGGTAAACCGCGAGGCGTAGCTAGTTAAGCAAGAAATTATAAGATATTTTAATTTAATACGTTTTAATACGAAATCAAGTTCTTTTTTCTAAGCCGAGTCTCAAAAGTATAGGAAGTTACAATTATCTGCTAATCCATACTAATATTATAAATGCGAAAGTAACTCTGTCTGTCTGTCTGTTACTCAATCACGCCTTAACTACCGAACCAATTTGCATGAAATTTGGTATAGAGATATTTTGATACCCGAGAAAGGACATAGGATAGGTTTTATCCCGGAAATCCTACGGGAACGGGTTTTTTTTTAAAACGCGGGCGAAGCCGCGGGCGGAAAGCTAGTTAATAATAAGTGATGGATGAGATGTTCCCGTGATAATTGTCTTTGAAGGAAATCGTTATTATTTTTATCGTTTATGAATTATTTTATTATTCTTTGCGCAGATATAATTGTTAATTTTTAAGTGTTAAAACACAATATGAAGATACTATAATTTATTTTAATAGATTAACATGTTTTTAAAATTCTAGAAAGATTTTTTTTATAATGAGTTGCTTATACTCCACAAAATTATTGTCTGTACCTATCAAGTCCTTATAATTTTCGTCTAATTTATTTATAAATGTTTACGATGGAACACGTGTAGGCATAATTATTTCTTTTCTCAATTAAGATCTTATAAAATATGAGATAGGAATATAAAACTTCCATTTATAATTTACAAATATGGCGCGTGTAGAATAATTACTGTTTTCTCTGAATTTATCTTCGAAAGTCTTTGTAAATCTTTTACATTTTAAGCCACCCGCGTTACAATAATTATTTGTATTATATATTTTATCCTTTACCTTAGGTGGTCTGGAAGAAATCGCTTATAAGCGATAAGGTCGCCTTTTGTATTTTAAATCCCCTCTATACAACTATATCTCTTATATATATAAAATTCTCGTGTCACAATGTTAGTCTGCATACTCCTCCGAAACGGGTGGACCGATTCTCATGAAATTTTCTGTGCATATCGGGTAAGTCTGAGAATCGGCCAACATCTATTTTTCATATGTACCATGGGCGAAGCTGGGGCGGACCGCTAGTTATATATAATATTATAAAGCTGAAGAGTTTGTTTGAACAAGCTTATCTCAGGAACTACCGGTCCGATTTGAAAAATTCTTTCAGTGTTAGCTAGCCCATTTATCGAGGAAGACTATAAGGCTATATAATATCATCACGCTATGACCAACAGGAGCGGAGCCACGCGGGTGAAACCGTGAAGCGCAGCTAGTAAATAAATGCCTTGTAAAACAAATGTGGGCAAAATTACATTGTAGACTAAGATTGTAGATTACACTTTTAATTTATAGAGAAACAACTCAAGAATAAATGCTTGTTTAAGCAATGAGTTGATGCTTTTCCTTATTACGTCCCTTGGGCTATAAAATGTGCTATAAAAAGGACAAATATGGACAATGTTTGTTATTTTATTGTATTTATTAAGCGATTTGTTTGTATAGGAGATGAGTTCCGGTCTCTCCGGCTCTTTAGAAATGCATAAATAACATATGTATTGCGGATATAATATTATAAATTTTATTAGGAACTTAAATGTAGAGGTAATAAATAAATTGATGTTAATACATGACCATTATTTTAAAATTTTACATTATTTATTACATACTAATATCTATAATCTAACTAATGTCTGAACGAGCTGAATAGTTTGTTTGTTTGAATGCGCTAATCTCAGGAACTACTTGACCGATTTTAATAATTTCATCGTTGGATAGGTAGGTACCTACGTTATCCCTGGCTGAGTGACTATTTTATTCACATTATATTTTAAGTACCTAACACTATAGGAGTTGATACAATTTTCGCTTATATCTTAAGGATTACAAAAGTTAAATAGCTTTTGCAATCTCCTGAATTACTAATCCGATTTTGATAATTGTTTCACTAATGGGAGACCATAATATTATACCTTACACGTGCTACCGCTTACTTTAATCTTGGATATAGGAAATTACCTTATTCCATATTATGTTTGTGGTTGTATTAAGCAAAATTGTTCCTTTACAATAAATCTCGTATGAAATAAACTTACGAGCTGTATTTACCTACATCATAATTCATATTACATTGGGGGTCCAAGGTTCGAGACCGGGTGAGCGTGTAGGATATAAATAAATTTTGCAATTTATCTGCGCAGGTTATAACATTGCCATCGCTCGAACAGTGATGGAAAACATCGTGAAGAAACCGGCTTGTCGAAGAATCAAAAGTTCGACGACATGTGACATCCACCAACCCGCACTTGACCAAATTGAATTCAAGATTGAGCAAAGGTTCTACTATAAAAACAAGACAACTGATAAACATTAATAACAATTTAACACTAAATACAGTTGTATTATTTATGCATAATGCATGTTGTACAAGAATACACCAACACTAAAAAAACAAATGTTCATAAAACCACATTTATCAACGACGCTCTTATTCTATTCCATGTCCACAAAACCAAATAAAATTTTAATATTTAAACACAAACACTGCAACATAAAAACAAGCAAACTATTTCGGTTGAGTTATTTGCTTGAATATTTAACAACTAAATCCTGTTTCAGGAATAACTAAGAGTCGTTTACACTTTACATGTATTATTTAAGGAATGAATTTTACTCCAAACAAATGTCAAAGTTGAAACATAAATGTTCTGTTATTTTTGTAAATAGGTAATTTCTGCGATGTCGACACTGTTATATAATAGAGATTTTTATTGTTGTAGGTTAAAAATAAACAGGATACTAGCTGTGCCGGGCGGTTTCAGCAACGGTCGGGCCCGCAAAAGAAAGTATTTCTATAGATTGATCCATTTGTTGTTGTGGTACATAAGCTACGCCAAGTATGCCAAGTATCCTCAAAATCCGTTCAGTGGTTTCAGTTCAATTTTTTTATTCCCTTAAAATAATAACTTCAATTTGATAAAAAAAATATAAATAATTTTAACACAATTTTTATTCTTGGAAAATAAAAAATATAGGCATCCTTTATAATTTGCATAACCTCTGTTTCTTCCTTTCACAATTTTATTAAATTTCTCACTTAATTGGTAATTCAATATTGACAAAGCTACGGATATAATTATTACCTATATACGAGACCTTTGTAAACATTTTTTTATACGCATTATTCTTCTCTCTTCCGTATTTTTTCAAAAATGAACTTTATTACACGTAAAATACGTTGCATATGAACCTTTGTCATTTGGTAACGTCAGCAAAAAAGGTTCCTCCTTTAAATAGCACATTCGTGTTTTTTTTTTAATCATGAATAAAGCAATTTTAAAGTCCTTACTGTTTCAGGAATACTAGTAAATTGTGTGTGCGGCAACTTAATACAGATTCAACATCATCATCATCAGATAACTATTGTGTACTGGTGTCCCATAAGAAAAGAATAGGTACATCACTCTGCTCAAGTGCTAGTTGGTTGTCACATGTCTTCAACATAAGAATTGAACAGAATAAAACATTCAAATTACTACTTTTATATCAAAGCCTCATGTTCAAACATCAGACCGAAAAATAGCCGTCACTACAAAATATCATACCTAAATATTTTGTGAATTTTCCTTAAAGGAGCGGCTATTCATGGACGTTTGGAACGCGACGTTCAAAATGTTTGATTTATTAGTAAGATAGAACAGTACACAATAAACTGTATAATTGAATAGGTAATAAGATATATTATTCAATAGAATTTATGTCCGGAGATATTATTACTTTTACACAAAATATTAATAATTTCTGCTAATCAGAAGGGAACAGAAATAAACAATTGAATAAGTTTGTAAATGACTTTAATAATTTTATTAATATCAAAATTTCAGTGAAAACTTGCTTCGTGTATAAGCCGCCTAAAATCTTTTTAGTAAGTCAGCGTTCTGTCCATTTCATTTCTATATAGAATTTCTTATATTGCATGAAATTGTTGTACTCTTGCAGAAACTGAAATAACTGTTTGATTAAATAAAATTTTCAACTTTTTGTATAAACAACCTTATTTTACAGTTATTGTACAAACGTTGTAAAACTATTCCAAAAACGTTGTAAATTAATGAAGTTTTTGTGTTTTTTGAACTGTGAAAATATAAAAATTCTTTCGAGTAAGCTGCTGTTTTAACTGTTTCTATAATAATAAAAACAATAATTATTTGTAGCACTTTTATAACAGTTTTTGTTTATAAATATTGAGTTACTGTAAAATAGAACGTATTTCTCGTACTATTGGAACTATTTCGCCTCGAAATATTTTTTATTAGCTACTATAAGATTTTTAATAATAAATAAGCGAATAATTTTGCGCTCCATTAACTTTATGATTTGTTTTATTACAAAAACGGCTGAAACTTTTAATTTTCTAAGAAATATCAGCTTTGGGTATTGCTTTTTCTCATTTACTTATTATGTGGCTTATTAGTGAGTGAGTTTAAGGAGAGAAGGAAATAGAGGCGAATTTTAAAGGTTTTTTAAGATAAATCTAAATCGAATGTTCTAGAATAAACAGATTTGGCTCACAGCCTCTATGGCGCAACGGTTAGCGCGTTCAGCTGTTAACCGAAAGGTTGTTGGTTCGAATCCAACTAGGGGCGTTTTTTTGTTAATTTTACTATGTTTTTGAGATTTTTTTTATTAATTTAGTGTTCTAAAATATACAGATTTGGCTCACAGCCTCTATGGCGCAATGGTTAGCGCGTTCGGCTGTTAACCGAAAGGTTGTTGGTTCGAATCCAACTAGGGGCGATGTTTCTTTTTTAGTAGTTTGTTAAATCAAGCACAGATTACTAATTAGTTGAACCTATTATAAATAACTTAATAATTAAGTAGAGACGTTATAATATGAAAAATTACACCTTGTCTTTTTTTCCTACACATTATTGTTTCCTTTTTGCATTAGATTATCTAATATCTATTATAAAGGAGAAGTTTGTAAGGATGTATGGATGTATGGATGTATGGATGTATGGATGTATGGATGTTTGTTACTCTTTCACGTAAAAACTACTGAACCGATTACAATGAAATTTAGCACACATATATAGTAGTATATAACTTGGATTAACACATAGGATAGTTTTTATCCCGGAAATCCCACGGGAACGGAAACTATGCGGGTTTGCCTTTGCAAACGCGGGCGAAGCCGCGGGCGGAAATCTAGTGAATATATAAATAGATAATGCTATACGAATTTTATTATTGTGTGTATGGGCAAAGAAGTCAAAACACAGTGACACAAATTCTTATTCATAGTTAAGACTAGAACTCGTAAAGTGTATTAATTAACTCAATTAGTATCTACAATTAATTTACTTTTATCTACATCGCATGTCTTTCGTGCTTTAAGATTTACTTTATGCTACGCGATTCTAGCTCTTATCGATGAAGCGATAAAGATCTCTTTTGTTTAAAGATATAACCACCTAATGCACAGAGTAATCGTTTCTTAGGGTTTGTATTCACTCAATTTATAAGAGTTATTCTGCTAGTTTATTTTTAATATCGCTTGTGATTTCACTACTCTGTAATAAACTTTTATCGCACTATTTTTACGATTTGTTACTCAAGAGATAAAATACAGAAACACAAGAAGAAATGGATAATGCCTTTCTTTGTTCTAGGTTTAGGATTGTTGGGCTGTTACTAATTTAGCGTAACTTCTGGCTTTGCTCGTTTTTATACAATCTTTTCGAAAAACACACTGGATAACTAAAAGATTTAGCCAAAATGTATGTTTAAGTAATGAATACGTGTATTTTTAAAGATTACCTCGAATAGTTAAAACTTTATGATATTGTATGCTAGATATACGTTTTCTGAGTAACAAACATACAAACAAAAAGGTGTAATTGTGTGTGTTATTCTAGTCTTTTAGCTGAATATGAAGCTACTAAATACAAAATAGGCTACTAAACCGATTTTGATGCGGTTTGTATAGCGATAACTCTTTATATATTACATATTTATAGACCAGCTCTTTCACAACGTGCTTATTAAGTTATTTATACAATAAATTCGTCCACCATTATGATTCTTATTTTCTTTTTTACCTTTTTTTAAACCTCCCACGGGCCCATAACACACGTGTAAAAGATTAATTCGTTGTATTCCTATTTATTGTGCTTTTACCTCTTTTTTTTTTGTTATGAAGTATCGGCAAATAAATAGGAGTATCAATAAATAGAAGGGACTAGTAAATCGAACAATGTGATTATTTTATGTATTACCTGTGCCTGAGGTTTTACCCGCATTACTCCGCTTCTATTGGTCTTAGCGTGATAGTCTATACTCTATAGCCTTCCTCGATAAATGGACTATCTAACAGTGAAATAATTTTCCAAATCGGACCCGTGATTCCTGAGATTAGCGTATTCAAGCAAAACAAAAAAACTCTTCTTCTTTATTATATTGGTATAGAAAATCAACATCATAATTAAGTCCGTATTTGTTCCCACTGCAGACCTTCAGGCCAGGGTTCATCATATCATCCATAAAACATACCCCAAAATAAATACAAACATCATATTTTCCATTAAAAACAAATTTAAGCCACCAAGTTTATGTAAATACGATCTTGCCAGCCAAATGGCATCAGAAAAGAGTCAACTTTTAGATTGAAAGGGAAAATAATGGCTAAACAACATGCTCCGGGCTGTTTCCCGGTTGATTTGAACAGAATATTTGCGGAGCTGAGCTGCGAAGACTATGTGTGTTTTGTATTAAATATATTTCCGTAGATACCGAGACTTTCGCTTGCGGAAATTTGAAAGCTTCCGTGGTGTTTTTTATATCATGTGTAGTTGCGATTTAGGAACCTTTGATAAGAACGTAGGCCTATTCTAGGGGCTTATTACGCCACAAGTGTTATAAACAAAACAT
>CAJQZN010042238.1:0-35775 GCA_907164685.1 Colias eurytheme | reverse complement strand
AATATATCTCACAACTGCCCATAATTAAATTACACATTGACTTGAATAGATAATTCAAAATATTTTATCTTTATTATCAAGATTTTAACATGTAAACATTGAAACTTACAGAAATCTATAATCATGTAATTTATAATTGTATAATAAATTATATTTTAAAATATACTGAACCAAAGTAAAAGTGCGCAATAAATAAATTTAATGTTATGTAAAGTGACCTGCAAGGAATAAAACACAGAAACATATAATTGTCTCTTTATTAACCTGCTAATGGATTTGCATGTATAGTTACTGATGTTATTCTTGCTTCAGTTATTGGTTTAAATGTCTTTGGATTGACGGCCATCCTTTCTAGATCATCAAGTGCTTCAAAGCCGTCAATGATCCTGAAATAATATAAAGTTCTTTTTTTACCCGACTGCCAAAGAAGGAGGGTAATGTTTTTCGAGTGTATGTAAGTATGTATGTATGTCTTTTCCTTTGTGACCACCTGTAGCCTAAACGGCTTGATGGGTTTTGATGTATGAGGTATCGTTAGATTTGTCTTGATTACGGGAGTGTCATAGGATACATTTTATCCTAAAAGTCCCACGGGATAAAGACATTTTTACTCTTTTTTTAGTGTGCAGTCGGGTATTTTGTTTTTTTAATAATAATTAAGCTTGTTAATTTCTTAAAGTAAATGGTTATTCAAATATTATGATCTCTAGGAAAAAAAATTAAAGTTTGAAACAAAATTTTTCAACAGTTTGCATTTGAGAAAATCTTTAGAATCTGGGGACCTATTCATTGAGATTTTATTATGAAAGAAATATATCGTATATAAACTACTTGATTATTAGCTTCAATAAATACTAAGAATGTTTTATTACAAAGTTGAGTAATATCCTTAATTACCTTCCAAAAATTGTATATTTTAAATCTAAATGTGGTTGTTCTCCATATGTAAAGAAGAACTGGCTTCCATTTGTGTTTGGTCCATTATTAGCCATACTCAATATTCCTCTAGCATTATGCTGCAAAATTAATGAAACATTTTAAATCAAATTCTTCACTTTAAATATTTAAATGTTATATAGAATTTAAAAAAAACTTGCCTTTAATTCTTCTTTGAATTCATCTTCAAATTTCCTGCCCCATATTGATGTCCCACCTTTACCTGTACCAGTAGGATCTCCAGTTTGTACTATAAAGCCCTTCAATGAAAAATAATTAATATTTAATAGTAGTTACAAATTGCAAACATATTATGTTTGGATTTTTGTTGTTTTTACCTTTATATTTCTGTGGAAAAGACAACCATTATAGTAATCACTGGCACACAGGGCTAGAAAATTTTCACATGCTTTTGGACACTGCTCACAAAATAATTCAATTTTGATGTCGCCTACATCCGTGTGTAAAGTAACAGACATTTTCTTCAGTATTATAATTTAAAAACTTAAAGCTTAATATGCTCGCTGTAGGTGCACCGATTTTATACGTTTTGAAGGGAAGCCAGGATTTTCAAACTTAATAATATGTCAATGTCATGTGTCAAAATATCAGATTCATTTTCTTTTTTTATTGATATGGTGTGCGTCTTTTTGCCAACATCAGTTTAAATTTTAAACCTTAGTTTAAACCCACAGTTTAAACCTGTAGATGTGGTTTAAACGAATATATCAGTATCTCGTCTTGCTTTCCTTACATATTAAAATATGTAACCAACAGGTGGTTTGTTAACATATTTTTTGTTCTACAGATTGTATTACTTTTTTTTATTTAATTTGCATTTGTATTATTATTTATTATTCATATACAATAGCTAGAGTGCGTTTCACGAAAGAGTTCCCCTGCCGTTATGTGGGCTTACCTGACTGTCAAAAACGAAAATATTTTTTTTTAATCAAAAATGACAGAGAAAATATTCTCCTTTCTAGGCAGCCGACCCCGCAAGATACGGGATAAGGCTAGGAAGAAAGGAGAATATTTTCTCTGTCATTTTTGATTAAAAAAAAATATTTTCGTTTTTGACAGTCAGGTATGCCAACATAACGCAAAGAGTAAAGTAATACATATGGGAATAACGGCAGGGGAACTCTATCGTGAAACGCACTCTAGTCTATGAGCTCAAATCAGCCAGTGTTTTTTGGAACTCGATTCAAGTCTGGCGGATAAGAAGCGAGCAGTTAGTTACAAATAAATTCATATTTCTAATCGTACAAATATAGAGTAGTGGAGTAATAGTGTCCAAAATAAAACAAATATTACACATTAAATACTTTATTTTAATACATAACCAAAACTACATGTTGGATAACAGGTATTTTCTTAATAACTCAATTCTCCAAGCAACCAAATACTTCAACTTCTTTTTATTCAACACCACCTGCTCTTTCATTCTGACCAGCATGTGGTTCATGAGTATTTTCGTCCATGCCCATTTCTCCATAATTACCCAATAATCTTTGACCGGTTGGGTCAAATGGTGATTTGAAGTGGAAATTCGCATTATACCGTTTTCCCATAACTTCTATTTCATATTTTCCGTCTTTCAAATAATCTTTGGTAACCTGATCCCCCTTGTTCGTGATGTAGCCAACACCAACTGGTTTATCTAAGTAGAATGCATAGTCCCCTCGTCTTAAGTAGCCAACAACCTCACCATTTCTATATATCGCTTCCATGCCAAACAAAGCAACCTGAAAATTACAACGTACATTTGAAAGGTGTTCATTCAAATACTAACTAGGAATCACAAAAACTTTAGAAACTCCTGTTGGCATGTTTTTAATTTGAATCTATTGTTTATTTCTAGTTATCATCGATAGGGTAATTGATAATAATCTAATTATTATAGAAATTGTTGGCTTGATAAGATCTTGATAAGATCCTATCTACAAATCTCAAACTTTACCTTTTCATCAAGGGTAAAGTAAGCATATTTCTTAGTGACTCCTCGGTCCTTCACTTTTGCGACAACATCGTTTCCGATGTAATCACCACCTTTACGACACGTGAAGCCCAGGTTCGCTTCTATTGGGTTGTCGTCATTGCGCAAATCCGCGTTCCATAAATGATAACCTAGGAAAGAAATAAAAAAAAATTATTTAAAAGTGCTCGACCCTATAAATCCATACTAATATTATAAATGCGAAAGTAACTCTGTCTGTCTGTCTGTTACACAATCACGCCTAAACTACTGAACCAATTTTCATGAAATTTGGTATGGAGATATTTTGATACCCGAGAAAGGACATAGGATAGGTTTTATCCCGGAAATCCCACGGGAACGGGAACTATGCGGATTTTTCTTTAACTGCGCGGGCGATGCCGCGGGTGGAAAGCTAGTTATTATTAAAATATGAATAAACATTTTAATTTTTAAATTTAAGTTGTACCAGATTTCCAAAGTACCTACACATTTTTTTGTTTTCAAAAAAATATTGTCTCTTTTTATGTGCAATAACTTTTGAATACATAAACATTTAAATCTTATTAATGTAAGATTTAATTGCACTTACCTTTTTCAAGACTCAAAGAAGTCAAGGCTCTCCAACCAGCATTAGTCAATCCAGAAGCAGATTGCAAAGCCTTATATACTTCAATAGCGGAAGATGAAGGTACATGTAACTCCCAACCAAGTTCCCCAGACCAGGCTACGCGCAACGCTCTGCAAGTATAGGCCTTATTCTGTGCGGAATAAGGTGCTTTTGATACGTGCATGCTGCGGTGTGTGTTCATTGGGAAAGCGTCGTTGGAGAGCCCTGCGTCAGTGTAACGTTGTAGGATACGCTGGCTGAAAGGTAAATATTAAAATCATATTAATTTAAAAGTAATTTTATAAGAAGTTTGTGGTAGGAAATAAAGGGATTGTTATTAGTTTAAATCAAAGGAAATATTTAAACTAGCTGCAATTATATTAATTTATGTATAATTAAATTACCTATCAGGACCCTGGATACCCAGGACACACAGTTGCTTAGTTACATCCGTGATAGTTGCACGTAACTTGTGCTTTTGAATAATGCGTCGTAGATGCGCCAGAGTGTGGTTAGCACTGAATCCACTCGTCACCACATAGTAACCACGACCCTATGAAGTATTACATAAAAAAAATGAAAATGACATTACAATTGACTGAAAAGTGAACATACATAAAAAATAAATAAACGCTGGATTAATCAGAACTTCATCATTTTTTGAAGTAAATAAATAATAAATAAATATTATAGGACATTATTACACAAATCGACCTAGTCCCACAGTAAGCTCAAAGTAGGAATATAAAGCTTTAGTTTCGATTATAATACTCACTTTAAAGATGGGTTCGTGCAATTGACCACTCCCACCATCAAGAACACTAACGGTCAAGTCAGCTTCTACTCCTCCTTTTTCATTTAATAGCAAAGAATACACGACACTAGAAATCAAAATAAACACTCATTTGCATTTATACATATACTTAATATGAACTTTATGCATATTAAGAGAAAGAGAATCAATCCCAGATCCGACACTTTAAAATTTAAATACGATTATGTGCCCAGTGCCTTAATATATTTAATTATGTATACCTATTTTCCTTTTTCGTTAGATCAGCAGTGAATGCCAAGTCAGCAGTACGTTGTGCATCCGGTCCAGTCAGGTAGAACTTGCCATAGTAGGACATGTTAAATAAAGCCGCGGCATTTCTGCATGCTAGTGCCTCTTTAGCAATCTAGAATTAAAAAATGGCTATAATAATACATATTGTATTATATATCGATACGGAATATATATCATATAGTTTATTAGGAATAAAAAATATGTTAATCGATTGAACTCATTAGTAAAATAAAATAAATATCTTACAAGGTCGTGATATTTAGAGAATCCGAAAG
Organism: Colias eurytheme; assembly: GCA_907164685.1. NCBI lineage: Eukaryota > Metazoa > Arthropoda > Insecta > Lepidoptera > Pieridae > Colias > Colias eurytheme. The sequence goes on along the minus strand of CAJQZN010042238.1, from coordinate 30,910 downwards.
TGTATTCTCCCTTAAGAATTTCTTCGTAACGGGTGTCAGTGTTCTTTGGGTAGTCATGGGCACCACCCCAGTCGTATTGTTGAACTCTTATCTGAAAATAAAAGACTAAATAAAAAAAAGTTCTTATAAAATGGCAAATGTATAAACTAAGAAAATCAATATTTGATAAATCTTGCTATTCGTATGAATATAATTTTAGTAAATTGTGTGAACATTGATGATTCTACAGATAAAAAATGCTATTCATCTCTACATTTATTCCTAACTTATAAACAACTAGCGGTCCGCCCCGGCTTCGCCCGTGGTACATATTTCGCAATAAAAGGTAGCCTATGTTCTTTCTCAGGGTCTAAAGATTGTCTGTGCCAAATTTCATCAAAATCGGTCAAGAGGTTTATGCGTGAAAACAATACATACATACATAATTACATAATTACAAACTTTTCCTCTTTATAGAAGTATAGATATAGACAACAGCTTTAAATAGACCATAAGACTCTAACCTTTTCCCCTGGCATGAAAAACGCGGGTCGCTCCCATCCAGCCCTAGCCTGCATAATAGCTCCATCCTCCACCAGCTCTTGATGTAACGCATCGTGACTTGAATCACGACCCGCAAGATGCTCATCATTGGGGAAAACTACGCAATAGTTCTTAACATATGCCTCGAAACTACTCTCACGGGCCCAATGCGCTCGGGACATTTGGGATGGCGTGAAACGACGGATGTCGAAAGAGAACATGTTGTAGTTTGGTCTGAAAAGAAGTTATTGAATATACTGCTAACTTTTGCTGTAAGATTACGATTATATAACTATTATTAAGAATTTAATAAAATATCTTGTTTATCCAAGTTAATAACAGAAATTGATATTAAAACTTAAGGACTCATAATTTGTAATGGTTGTGTATTATGATTAAAAATTTTCACGAGAAATCGTTTCAATGAACTGTACTGACCTCCCCTTAATTATCCATTCAGCCATTTGTATTCCACATCCAGCAGAAAACATCATACCAGCAGAGTTATAACCGCAATTATGATATAAACCTATCGGGAAAAAAATACAACATTAAAAAAAATTGTCAAATTCTAGGGAGTTTAAAAAAAATCTTAAACTCAAACATTTATATTTTATTCAATAAGACTTCTTTTAGAAGCACTTTCGAATCGTCATTACATATTTTAACAATTACCACCGATTCGGAAAGCAGTATCTATAGAGAAGAACCGGCAAGAAACTCCATAATTCTCTTTTAAAATCATGTCAATAAAAAAGGTGAAATTGCTTCTTCACTATCACTACATAGTATAAAACAAAGTCACATGTCCCTTTGTATGCTTAAATCTTTAAAACTACGCAACGGATTTTGATGCGGTTTTTTTTAATAGATAGAGTGATTCAAGAGGAAGGTTTTAGTATATAATTTATTATGTTTTAGACAAAGCGGGCGAAGCCGCGGGCGGAAAGCTAGTCTAGAGTAAAATGAAGTAAAAAGCCTTACCAAAAAGATTGGGATCTTCTCCAAGTAAAGGTTTATGGTCTGGTGTAAAGGACTCAGGCCCACATACTGTGCTCTTTATACCGATATTCGCGAGCTTTGGACAAAGGGAAGCAGCGCTTTCCATGTGCACATTAAATATATCCCAATTCAAGTCGTATAGATGGAATTGAAGATTGTCAGGGAGCTAAAAGCGGGAAGAAAATCATTTTAAACTAAGGTAAGAAAAAAGTATTGGCCGAATAGTAATCTCGACAATCGTTAGTATTATTAAGTAGTTAGTAGTTTCAATTAAGTATTTACAATACTTAATTGAAACAACTTCAACTTTAAGATACGAATCACAACTTGAGTGCATCTCTGTTTGTTTAAAAGAAACGATAAATATATCGCGATTTATCTTTGCCTTGACCTTTCAAATAATAATCATAATATTTAACACTAGCAACAGTTTATTGTTTAATTTATTTAGAACTTACTTGATCTAATATTAATGGATTATGCTCATATCCACCGATTTGGCAGGACTCGCCCTGTATTCTTATATAGAGGTTCGCATCATGGTCTCTTATATTGGGACAATTACGAATTTCAGGTAAACTTTCAGATACGACGTAGGCATGTTTAAATGGTACTATGGGTAATGCTGGAATGCCTGCAAAACGAGCTATACGAGGGCCCCAGGCACCTGAAAAAAATTACGACATATTTATTTATTATCCTAAGATCTTTCCACTCGTAAGATAGTTATGAATATAACAACAAAAAGAAGAAGGAGTTATAAATCCTGCGTAGCAGAAGTTTTGAAGATATAAGATATTGTTATTATGAACTTATTTTTAAAACTCATAATTACCTCCGCAATTAACAACACACTTGGTTTTGATAAATCCCTTTTCAGTATGAACGCCTGTTACTTCTTTGTTTCCCAACAAGTTGTGTTTGTAATGCACATCAAGGATAGGGCAATCATCGTATACCTATAAAGAAACTAAGATTAATATAGGTAGATATATACCACAAGATTTTGTAAAATACAGTATGATATTAGCAGACCAAGCACAATTTTGATTAGTAAAATAAAACAATAAATTTTAATGTGATGATGTCTTACTTTTCCGCCATTCATAGTTGCAGCTTTAAGAAGAGCATTGCAAGCCATTGTTGGATCAACGACGCCATCTTGCGGAGAATACAGAGCTGATTGAAACACAGAAGGATTTAGAAGAGGAAATATTTTCTGAGCCTCTTTTGGGTCAAGGATTTCACTATTAATTCCCATAGCTTTTCCCAGGGTTTGCAAACGATAATATTCTTGAGTGCGGATCTGAAAGAAGATAATTAGTTATATTAAGGTAACCCACTTGCTCCGAAGAACTTTTTGAGTCGTGCCCATTTAAGGCATAGTTAGTTAGGTATTTATTCTAACTTAGTTTTTCTTTGCATTTATAATATTTATTATGTTTTACCTCACTCCGCGAAATTAGCATGCCACCATTATTTATCCATCCAGCATATTCGCCTGTTTCCTTCTCGAGACCTCTGTACACGCTCTTTGAATCTTGCAACAGTTTTATCTCCAAATCGCAAGGCCTTAGAGACCATACCAGACCTGTATTTACATCAAATTACCTACGTAAATAATGACTTAAAAAGCACAAGTAAAAGTGATTTTAAACCGTAACCGCCGCTTCATGTCATTCAATAATTGATATTCAATTTACTACCGTTATATATTTTATCGTTTTTATACCTGCAGAGTGCCATGTTGTCCCACTGGTTACTTTAGCTCTTTCCAAGAGTACAGCATTGACTCCTCTTTTAGATAGCTGATATAGTGTGTTACATCCTGCTATTCCACCACCTATATAACATCAGGAAAAGATACTTAAATTTGGTATTTAGAGTGACTCGTAATATTTATACTCGTTAAGGTCATTCAAAGTTAAACATATAACAACAACAACAGGATAAAACAACTAACAGGATAAAACAATTCTACATTTAAATTTCCCATTTCTCTATACTACACCACATTTAAAAATATAATAAACTTGAAGTAAAGCAAACTTCCTCGATTAACACAGATGAGGTCAACAGATTTAGATGCGATAAATCATAGATACTGCACAAATTTTAAATATTATGATAATAAACATAGGTATGTGTTTTGTATCACGTACTCACCAATCACTACAACATCAGCCGACGTCACTACTTCCCCTTTCGTCGTATAGTTTTTTCGGAGGTTCACCGATTTTAAATATCTACTTTTTGGATTTAAATAACCATGTTTTACCACTTTAAACATATTTCTATATTAATTACCAAATTAATGGAATTCCTGTTTAAGCTCAAAAACTTTTATTATCTATATGTATACGCGTCTTTCTATTCATAAAATTATTTATTAAATAATTTAATTACGTTAATTAGACATTTTCGTATGGAGATGACCGTACAGATTGACACTCAGTTTATCTATTGAATATTTATTAATAACGAGCTCTCCTATCATTCTCAAGTTGATAAATACTGTTTATATGCAGATATTAAGATGAAAACATTTAAATGTATCTTTTCGAGCATTTCAAAGCTACGAAACACGAAGTTAGTATAAAAATATATGACAATTTTGTGTGCATTCGATAGGTTGGAAGATACGTTACAAAACTATTTTATATCCCTATGCAATATAAGGGTTCCCGGGCACAACAACATTTGCCGGGTCATCTAGTAATATTATATTACTTGCTCTGTGCTCAGTGCTAGTAATGTTATTGAAATGAAATGATATGACTATCTATTTGCGATATGTTTTGAAAATGTTCAATTCATCATTCGTCTCTCAGGTTTTATTTTGATCCATTGAATTATGAAATTAAATCTCCAATTTCTCTACAGCTTAAAGTTAAACAACCTTACGTTATCACAATGATTTTTAATTGCTCGTTTTACGTATTGTTGACGTGTGAGCAAACTTAAACCGATAGTAACAAGAAGTAAACAACATAATAATAGCGGCCCACATTTATCAGATGTTAGCTTACGAGTCAAAGTTCGACTAAGTCGTCATGCATATTTTGTAGAGGAAAATATATAAAGATACATTTTGATTACATTAAACCTATTGGCAAGATTTTAAATCGAAAGTGACAGAGAAATATATAGGTATTTAAATACTTTGAATTATAGTAAAAACAGATTGAAAATAATGAAGACCACCAGATTTTCATTCATAGTTGCAAGAATTACTTAGTATAAAGAAACCATAAATCATTGTTCATTCATCCCAATTACGAGTAATTTGAGCATGTAAACAAAATACATAAAGAAACACACTTAGATAACCGCCAATCTTTTATTATTTTATTTACAATAATTATAACGTTTTGCGTACAAAATAAATGATGCCGTATAATACATTTCTTATAAAGCTACATATAGTCGACTCTAAATTATATTTCATTCTTAAACAACAAGTCGCGTTTAAAATAATAATTTTACAATAATAACATGCCAAATCTTTTTAAACAATTTTCAAACTATATTTTCTTTCATACGCGACCTTAAAACTATGTAATAAAAATACATTAATAAATAAGGTAAAGTAAAGCACCTTATTTAAATTTCAAATACCCACTGAAATAAAGTTTTAAACACAATAATGAAGAAATACAATAATGTCTCCTTTCTGACGCTCAACCGTTATTGTTTCTTTGGAATTATCATTTATCAATACAATAAAAAACTAAAAACTGATTAAATTTGTTCCAGGAATGACGTATAGAAAAGTTAAATCTAATACAATTCTACGAGTTCTAATAACAAAAGAAAATAGTTTTACTAGGTCTAACTCAAGATAACAAGAGTCGATAGTCGCCATAATAAGTAAAAAATCTTACTCATTCAAATTGCAATGCGCTAAAATTTATTTCTACTATTGTCATACTTGAGAAAAAAAATGTAGTTTGGATATTTATAGCCGACATACAACTATCTATGTGTATTGATTCTGTAGTGAGGACAATTTAATACAAAGGTTTATAGTAAAACCACAGAATACATAATAGTAGCTAAACGCTACGGAACGGACAATCTCCGCCTCCCGCCCAAATTAAACATTTACCTCACCCCGCGCGATCAGCCTAAAAATGGTCCACATTTTTCTACAAGGACGATACGCAACGAAGATTGACAACATTAATCAAATTGACTTAAAGTAATTTTATTATTTTGGATTTGTGATTATCGTTTTTCGTAGAAAATGGTTAGATATTGTGCTGTTTACGGATGTATTTCATCAGAAAAACGCGAATTTTTTTTTACGCTAGTCACAAATGTGCCAACCATAAAGCGTTAACACACACATTTGCAGTCTCTACAGTGTGACTGTCAAAACGATAATTTTGTATGGAGTGTCCGGGGTGTGGTAAAACTAAAAAAGGGAACTTTAATATACCTCATAACCTATCACCTCGTGAATTAAATTAAGAAGTCCTTAACCTATTCTATCTAAAGGCAATTTTTTTATATTTATCCTAGTTTCTAACTAGAGGCAACACCTTAATGGTAAAAATAAAGCCTCGCCATTTCTGCATCTGATTCACACATATAAAAAAAGTGAAATTTGTTGGTGTTTTCAAAAAACTATTTTTCTCAAATTATTTATATTATACCAAGACATAAATACTCTCTTGGAATTTTTTGGTTATCTAGTCCTGTCCCCTTAAGCTTTGGAAAAAAAGAGCCGATTTTAATAGATACCTTTTCAATGGATGACAGACGTGCGTAATACAATATGACATTTTCTCCAAGTCAATTAAGAAACTACAACATAAATATAAGGATAAAATAATTTTGACGAAGTTTTTGAAGAAAGTTGGATTACTTAAAAAACACAATATATTTAAATATCTTACGGTAAACATATAAAATAATACTTAATCAATGGCAGTTTTTATTAAAGAATTTTCTTACCACTTTTCTATCATATTTTTTGTACTAAATCTTTAAAAAAATCCTTATTAATTACTTTAGATACATAATTAAATTTTTATATGTGCTGCTTACATTTAGTGTTACTCCCATTTCGTTTCTGTTTTATATTCATAATAATCTGAAACAATATAAAAAAATGTAGGTATATGATGAAAAAAATAATTATAAGAAGAAAGGCTTAAATGTGGCTAATTAGTCTGTCTGAGAGAGAGAGGCGGTGTTGCCACGCCGCGTGGCCACCCGCATATGCCACCGCAAATTCTTTAGTAAAAAAATTGCGTACCTCATTCAAACGTGGTGCGGACTGGCAACGCGTGGCGGTGTGAGCGCGAGGCGGTGTTGCCGCGCCGCGTGGTCCCCCGCCGCAGCGGCCGCGGCTGCTTCCAACTGCGCACGGAGCGCTACCAACTCACGTGTACGTTGGAATATAGGATCCTGGCGAATATATTACATATTATAATTATTTATCAAAATCGGAGACTACAGGTCGTGTCAAGTAAAAAGAACGCTGACGGAAGCCGCGCATTGGCGATTTATCGGTCTATTTGGTGTTCTGAGGTGGTATAAGAATAACAAATAGGTAGTTGCGAAGCCACGATTCACGAGCCTAGTTCAAAAATAAAATAATCGGCACATAGCTTTCGTGCAAAACTCGATCCATGCGCAAACACACCCCATCACTTTCATCCAGCGTTCTTTTTACGTGACGCGTACCTTACTCAAAAGTAAAAAGTGAAAATGCAGCTGACAAAATATTATTATGTATTATTGATGTTATACTAATTTAATAAATGCGTATGACTTATTTGACAAATATTTCATATATTATAAGTTAATAATAATTGATTTTGTATCTATTTTATTATAATATGTGATTATTTTTTTTTATTTTCTTTCTTTTTAGAAGTTATAATATCTTTGGTCACTATAATAGGAAATCATTATTAAAAATCTTACTTGTTGCCTCATTGTTGGATTCCATCTGCAATATAGCGCTTTCCATAGCTTGATGATTCTCAAAGAAGCTACAGGTACGAGAACAGTTTGTGGTCTAGAATATGGCGATAGCGGCGTATTCGGTCCAAAGGAAGATGGACCCCAATACAAGGGATTAAGGTACAAATCTTGACGGCTGTTTATGTAAGACCACAATGATACTGTCTTGGTTTTAACTTCTGTAAAAACAGATAAGAGTTGAGATGTATTATGGTACTAGGAGGAATACAGACTAGCAATGTAGCACGGACTGTCATCAACATTGTTTTTTAAATTATTATTAAGGATAAGGACATTATTCATTTCAGGGTCTTTTTTGCAAGTAAATAATCATCTAAAACTTTCTGGAATAAAATAGTTTATGGTCTTTAAAGAAAATCATTAAAATACTCAATACAATAGGCATGACGAAAGATTTTGAAATTCTCTTCCATAATGTGTGTATACGTTTACTATACAAGAAAAACCCTATATTTCGGTAATATACTTAAATTTAACGAAGATTAAAGCCATTTTTCAAAAAATATTTAATATCTGTGCCAAAATAGCTCGCAGGTGTCATGGCGTAGGCGTGACGTCAAACTTTGGTAAATACGTTACGTTTTGGTAAAGATTTCTAAGTCGCTATATTTAATTTATTTATTATACATTTTCCCTTTAAAACACTAATACGATCATTTATGGATACTGTCGTCATGCCTATTGATTGATTGATTCAATTTAAAAGATAACAATATCTAACCAAGAATATTTAAACTCCTACCTTCCTTCGCCCTCTCTCTTTCAGTATTGAACAGGAACGTCCCAAATCTACAGGAATACAGATGATCCACTATTGTTATAAGAAGTCTCTCAGTAAATTCAAACGCCGTGGGAAACTGTTGTTGCAATTGCCACACGCAATCCACCCATTGGACGAATACGGGTGATCTGTCTGCGTCGGAGTGACGTTCGTCACCGTGGCCTATACGCTGGAATAAAATAAAATATAATTTGGAAAATCCAAAAGTGCACGCCTCATAATTTTTTTTTTAATAAATATTTATTAATTATTATTTTTGTTTATTTAATAACAATTAAACCACATCGAATCAGACCCTGAAAAATGAAAGGGTTCTATTCCTGAGCATACTCAAGCGTAAGAGAAAAAAAAAGACTCGATTAGTAAAGTATTTCGGTCGCTATCGTGTTAACAAGAAAAAGGATCCGCACATACAGACACACGGACGTCCAAGACAGAACTTTTTTAAACTGTTTTTTAACTAGTTTAAATAACAAAAATGACATCAAAAATATCATGAACGTTAAAAATAGTGTTTTTTCTTAATATATGTGTGTATGTATTATCTTACAAGTGCAATGTATGATACATAAAGACATTTTAAGTTTGAAAAATCAGATGTTTTGCGCGAAGCGACAGTAGTACCCACCTCAACGCTTCGCTTATGAGGCGTGCAATATTGAGTCTACTGTATTTCTAGGGTTAACATTGGACGAGAAACTACAGTGGGGAGCCCATGTCAACACCGCTGCAGGTAAGCTCAGTTCTGCTGCATATGCAGTCCGAAAAATAAGGCATCTCACCGATGAAGATACGGCTAGATTGGTTTATTTCAGCTACTTTCATAGCATTATGTCCTATGGAATTCTACTATGGGGCAGGGCTGCAGATATAGAAACTATATTTATCTTACAGAAAAGAGCCATTCGCTCTATATATAATTTACGTGCTCGGGACTCACTAAGAGATCATTTTAAGAATACTGGTATCCTTACTGTACCATCACAGTATATATTTAATAATATTTTGCATGTACACAAAAGCTCTGACTTACACACAAGAGTAGGAGATAGACACGATTATGGCACAAGGAACAGGAATAGAATTGAAATGCCATTTTTCCGATTAGCTAAAGTTAAAAATTCATTTATGGGTCAAGGTATACGCTTATACAATAGAATTCCTCACAATATTAAAGAGTTTAGTAGTTCTAAATTTAAAACTTACATAAAAAATGTACTAGTTCAGAGAGCGTACTACAGTATTCAGGAATATATGGACGATAAAGACCCATGGAGGGTTGTAGCGTAAAAACCACAGGACAGTTCTTTGGCATATAATGTAGTTAGATATATAAGTTACATATTATGTAAATTTATTGACATTATTTTAAAAGAGCAACTATGGAGTTTCTTGCCGATTCTTCTCCATAGATAGGTACTGCTTTCCGAATCGGTGGTAAATGTTAAAAATACTATGTAATGACGATTCGAAAGTGCTACTAAATAGTAGTCTAATTGAATAAATGAATGTTTGAGTTTGAGTTTGAGTTTTGACTAAAATTAGGAACAGTTTTTTCAAAAATCTTATTATTAACAATAATCAGAGTTTCAGCATTTACATTAGTTATTATAATCATGTTAATGTAACTTTTTACATACCTAGACCTATTCTTATTTCGTCATGATAGTAAAAAGTAAAAACTGTGGTAAAAACCGTAAGATTTATTATCTAATTTGCGAGATTGTAATCTGTCGACAATTTATGATCCGGAATACTTGCAATTTAACAGAATATCCTTTTTTCACTACAGAAATGCGAATACCGAATTCCTAGAATTTACTTTCCCGAACCTATATTCCCAAGACGCGTGATGAAAAATTTTTCTTTTCCTTGACGCTTTCGTCCACAAATGGCAGCATTTTTTGCCTTGGGGTAAAATATAAAATTGAATTAAATCATTTAAAAATATTTTTTTAAAATAATCGCTCCCTAAGTATTTATCGTTTACCTTCTTTTCAAAAAGAAAATTCACTTCAGATTTCCAAATATCATTATTAAGTATATTATATTGTCATTCTCTAAGAACCTGGGTCACTCATTTGCGTGCAAAGATTCATTCAATTTATGAATGTACAAAAGTTAGTAAGTAGCTGTTTGATTGAATCGCTAAATATCATTCAGGCAGTTTTTTCTATTCTTTATAAATTTATATTTATAAAGGCATATTGAATGCCATAAAACCAAAATATCAATTTCAACAATTGGCAGGGTCGTTTAATAAATAGCATTGCTACGACATAAACTAAGTATATGCATAATTCAATGCCTTCATACGTAAACCAATTAAAAATGGCTTTCACTTTTTGCAAGAAACATTATTTTAAGATGATGATTTAAAATGAATATGCCTTACGTTTTAAACAACTTATTTGATATACATACTTTAAAAATTGCTCACCGAGGTATTCACATAGATAATCACTACTATTTGCTCATTAATTAATATTTCCTCCGGGGAGCTTAAGTAATCGCTCATTGTATGTATTAGGTATAGCGTATGGTGAGTGTGCGGTTTGTTAATGGCCTATTTCAGTGATAGGTACTCTGTATTATCGGTCATTTGCTGATGACTGTAATTATTAATAAATAATCTTATGGTGGTTAAGTTTGATAATAAATGGAATATAAAAATAGTATTTCGTAAAGCAATGTCAATCAGTTGAGAATCTTTGCGCCTTGCATAGGTTCAATTATAATTTATTATCATGATAGGAACTAAATTATTGCTAGCATTGCTACCACTGCTTGCATTCGGTAAGTTTTATACGTGAGTTTTAAACTGATATAAACATCATATATTTTTGTTATTTACCACCGGGTCTTTTTACAGGGAATGCTCAAAATACTGGTTGGAGTTATTCAAGCCCCTTTGCAAGATTCCCTCCTCGATATATTCCTAGACCTGTCTACCACCCACCTACAATTGTGCAAACAACATTATCTCCAACAGTAACACATCCTGCTACACCTAGAATTGAAATAACAAAGCAACCACAACCCAGGGATTTATATCCTTCGACGCGTAGCCCACTGATCCCATCTTCGTTTGAACCAGCCGAAAGATTACCAACATTCTTTAGGCCAAGACCATATACACAAAGTCCACCTGAATTTTCTACGGCATCACCAGCTCAAAAACCTACCATCATAGTTCTTCCCGGTGATCACTCTTTACCGAATACGCCAAAACCTAGTTTTACAATTGTATATCCCTCAAATTATAAAAATCCTGGAGATGAACTCGCAAAGGAATCTTCAATTGAACAACCATCTCCAAGTTCAGAACCTCAGCCCCAGCCAGGGTACCAGCCTCAAGAATCTGAACCAGCGACTCCATCACAACCAGCACTAATACTTGACCAAAATCAACCAGAACCAGAGCCAGCGCAACCTTCGCCTCAGCCAGAGCCAGAATTACTGCCACGTAAAATTCAACCATCACCTGCTCCAGAGCAAATAGATATGGAGCCAGCGCAATCTTCGGTTCAACCAAAGCCAGATGTTGTTGAACCTCCTCAAATTCAAGCATCATCTCAACCCTCGTTTGAAGAACAGCCAGAAGCTGTACCACAGCAAGCTTCACTATCTCCTCAACCAGAGCCTGAAGCTGTAGCACCGCAAGTTCCACCATCTCCTGAACCTGTGCAAGAAGATGTTGCACCACAAGTTCCATCATCTCCTAAACCTGAGCCAGAAATTGTAGCTCCGCAAGTCCCATTGTCATCTCAACCAGAGCCCGCAGCTGCTTCACCACAATATCCACCACCACCTCAACCAGAACCCGAAGCTGTGGCACCACAATTTCTACTATCTCCTCAATTAGAACCAAAAGATGAAGCACCGCAAGTTGAACCATCCTCCCAACCGGTGCCAAAAGCTGTTTTACCTCAAATCCAACAAGCACAACCTGTACATTTATCCAGTCCGACTGACGTACAACCTAGGTATCTACCCGGATCATCTTGGTCTAAGCCAAGTTGGCCTCAATACACAAAACCATCTACGATTCCCAATCATCCATATCCCTGGATGCCAACAACCGCTAAGCCTATTCCATTACCCTCTAGAACAATCGCTACACCAAAACCGTCAGGAATCATTGTAATTCCTACGATGGCACCCGTTCCAAAACGTCCTGTTAATTCTGGACAATTAACGGGGTTAATGGACTATCAGTGCGCAAAACCAAATGGCTATTTCTCTGTACCTAATCAATGCGATGCCTTCATAGAATGCAAGGTAATTATTCACCACTAAATTTAATACTAAGTACATAAAAATAATTTATAATACAACTCTCTCTATAATGCAATCTCTCTTTTCTACAGGGTAATACAGCTATGCAAGTTGAATGCCCTGATGGCCTGCATTTCAATCCTAATGCAGTGTGGCCTGAATATCCGTGTGATTATCCTTCACGAGTAAATTGTGGTGCCAACCTCGCTAAACGTAAGTATAAATTAAGAGTTACATACAATTGACATCAAGTAACAAAGTTTACAATTTTTTATGTTTATATTTCTTCTTCAGAGGTACCTGAGCCTACAGCTGATTGCCCTAGACAATATGGTTACTTCCCATCGCCTTCTGGTGATTGCGGAAAGTATATCATGTGTCAAGTAGGCAAAGCTACAGAAATGACTTGTCCAGCTGGCCTCGCATTTAACTCCGTAACTGCTATATGTGATTGGCCAGCTAATGTTCCTTCCTGCAATCCAGATGGTATTTATTATTTATACTACTTATTAATAAAAAGTAATTCATACTTTTTACGGCTACTAATTAAATAAGTATAAACTAATACGTAATATTCTTATTACAGTATTCCAAGGATTTACATGTCCTGCACCAGACATGGATGAAAACGGAAAACCTTCAGACTTAATTTCCAAATTCAGGTAGTTTTTTAAATTAATTAATTTATATTTATAATGAATTTATATTGTTACGCCACAACATAAAGGTATGTAAAAGTAATAATTTCATTAAACCTTTTTCTAGACAAGGCAAAAGCTGCAAACGTTACATCGCGTGTCAACAAGGAAAGCCACGTCTGCTTAGTTGTGATGATGGATTCTCTTACGATGATGCTACCCAGAGTTGCATTGATTCAGATTTGGTCACAGATTGTACATAAATGAATACCAATATTATGTTAACACTCTTATTAAAATACATGAAAAACAATTAACTTCTTTTTTTCCGTGCCTCGTCGATGTCCTAAGAAGTATTTTATGGACTCCTCTATATTTTAAATACGATCTGGCCAAACTTTGGTCATCCACATTAAATGTGGATGACCAAATCGTGAAACATTGACGATTTAACGATTTGATCAAACTATGTTGGCAATTTCATGAAATGCGAACATTTCGTGAAATGATCAATCATTTCATGAAATGAGCAAATCTACGATATGGCCACGACATACCTAATAATCACTACATAGTTAGTAGTTACATACTACATAGAATAAAACAAAGTCGCTTACTCTGTCCCTATGTCCCTTTGTATGCTTAAAAATTTAAAACTACGCAACGGATTTTGATGCGGTTTTTTTATTTGTTATTATTCGATTTAATGACGACATTCAATCGAATGACTAGGCCGAACGTTGATTTAACAAGCGTCACTCGACAGTCCGTCGTCCAAATACATTGTTAGCGGATTGTAACACAGCTCTTTGAACAGAGCGGATTTATCGCTCTAGAGGCTAGCCTCTACAAGATACACAATATTATTGAATGACTAGCGCTTTCATTTAATAATTATAAGATTTTCACACTATCGTAAATGTAATAAATAAATCAATTCGATTATGAGATAATTATCTACGATTTAATTCAACATCGTTTTACATATTGTTAAAATATCATGACATTGTTAATTCAAAAGCAAGATATTTGTATCAAGTTTGTATCCTACGAGGAAGTCAAATAGTTCCTAGAATCCTATTTATTCAAAGAGATAGGTCGTCTAATCTGTGATTTATATTTCAGTTCTTACCCAACCCCCAACAAAAACTACATACCTAATTATTATTTCTCACAGACATACTTACAACTTCCTCTTATAATCATGTATTATGTTTGTGATATCTCTTAAAATATTTGACTATTAATAGAAGTTTTTAATTAATATTGTTTTAGGCGCATTACTCGCTAAATGTGATTACACTATCCTAAATTGAATGAAGACCAAATTAACAATACATAAAATGTGTTTGTTTATTAGTGAGTATGCACCCTTAGTCGATGACGATAAATACGAGCGCGATTTTCATTATTTTTAAAATTTCAAATTCAAAACCTGATGTTGCTTTGCGTCTATTTACCTTTGCGATAATGATATTAATTTGAGTCGATTTGCTCTGTTATTTTTATGATAATTTCATTTAACTTTGTAACATTATGTGTAATGTTTTATGAGACAGATAGGGGCGGCGCGACGATCATTTAGCGCAGCCCTGCCTAGTCCGCCGTAGACCGTAGTAATGTTGGTGGAATGAAGAAATGGTGTGAATATAAAATTATAATTTAATTCAAACAATTTTTTTGTAAATGAGTGTGGTAGAACCGTTTTCATTCCTAATCATGAAATAACAGGATTAATAGTGTCAAATATATAAAATAATTCTAAAACATTTTGATCGCTGTCTATTGTACTGTTTTGATGTCATATCACAACAAAAATGGATGATTCGTATATTATTGCGAATTTCCATACGTTGTGTCGTTTGTGTTTATGTAAGAGTGGTCTAACTATTTCAATTTTTTGTAATGTTCCTGATGATGAAGAAAATGGATCACTAACCTCAAAAATCGCTGAATGCTTTGAATTGCAGGTCAGTAAATATTTTCCTGTTACTCAGTTTATATGAATTATTATGAAGAAAGAAAAAAATATTTACATTTAAATTGTTAATTGCAGGTGGATCCAAACGATGGCCTCCCTAATAGGATTTGCTATAAGTGCTTATTTAAAGTAAACAAATGCTCCAAATTTAGATCACTATGTATTCAAAGTGAAGCTAGATTAAGACAAATCACCAATCGCGTCAATGAACTTGATAATTCCAATTCTTCAGAATTTAATTATAATAACATAGAGCAGAAACCTAAAACAGACAATTACATAGTAGAAGACAGTGTTGTGATGGTAGTTGACCCAAGCCTTGACTATGATTCATCGGAAGATTCTGAAAATGTTGAACAGGCTGAAGTTGAGAATGCAGAGCAAGACAATATTCCAGATACAGAACCAGTCTCAGAATCATACTTAAAAAATGTATTTATGTGTCAGTATTGTGATCAAGCATTTATATCTCATGAAAAATGTAATGAACATGAACAAAATGTTCATGATCCCAATTTACCATACAAATGTGTCGAATGTAGTATTGTATTTGCAGAAAGAAATTTATTCATTGGCCATACTAAAGCCGTACACGGTAATGATAAGCCATACCAATGTCCAGAATGTGATAAATGCTTTGGTCGTCGCTCAGATTTAAGAAAACATTCTATAGTTCATACAGGTATAAGACCTTATCAGTGTCATTTTTGTTTAAAAAGCTTCTCTCGTAATACCAATTTAAGTAAACATTTAAGAATACATGCTGGCCACAAGCCTCATGTGTGCCCAATGTGCCCTCGCAGCTTTGTTGCTAAAGGCGACCTTCAACGTCATGTTTTAATACACTCTGGAATGAAGCCATATGTATGTCGTAAATGTCCATTATCATTTGGTAGAAAAGATAAATTGGTCAAGCATGAACTGAAACATGGAATAACTTCACCTAACAAAGATTTCGAGCATGATCAAGAATCACATGATATGGTTGTTAATGTCAATCCTTTTAGCAGTTTGATGTCCCCACCGACAGACAATATGAACCCCAATGAATATGATCTCCCGAGAGTACCTGATCACATTTCTGGTGAAGGTAGTTTTTTGAATCACTTACAAAAAGCACCATCTACATCCAGTAAGCAAACACTTAATTCACCTCCTAAACAAAAATCTCCACTTATAAACAAAAACAAACCAAAAAATATAAAATGTCATCAATGTCCTAAAAGATTTTCCTCACTTGATGCATACAAGACACATGTGTCAATAGCACACATGGGATCTAGGGTATTCCAGTGCAAAGTATGCTTTAAGAAATTTGCGCGCAAGAGAGAACTGGATCGGCATGCCACTGTACACGCTGCATCGAAATCATTTGACTGTAGTCAGTGTGATAAGAAATTCATGAGAAAAGACAAACTTGATAAGCACGAACAAACTCATGAATGTCTTGTGGTTAATATGCCATGCATCGAGTGTGGTGCAACATTTGAGAAAAAACCTGATTTAGTTGCCCATATTAAGTCTCATTTCACTGACAACTTTGATGATAAAATGACTGAACCAAAAATAAAAAAGGAGCAAGAACCAGATTTTCCTATTGATGACAATTACTATGACCTAGAAACCTAAGATGTATTATATCAATACATAATTATCACATGTATTTATTAAAATAGAATTTCGTATGTACACAATATTTATGTTATGCAACTTGAGTACCTATTGTTAACTTTAATACGGATATAATATTATTATTGCTTAGTTTAAAACTTTTATTAATGTCCATTTTGATGAATGTATGTACTTAACTCATGCAGTGTTTAAAAATAGGAAAATGTAATATTTGCAATAATAAATAGTACAATATAATATTTTGAGGATATAGAATTAATGTTTGTCAAGAACAACTGTTGAATTTCAATTATTATTTTAGAATCATAGTTATATAACTGTTTGTAATGGCACCAATTTTAACAATGCTATAATGACGCTTGAAAATAATTTTATGTAAATAGATGAAATCCTGTTTGCTCTAAAATTTTAAAATATATCTCACAACTGCCCATAATTAAATTACACATTGACTTGAATAGATAATTCAAAATATTTTATCTTTATTATCAAGATTTTAACATGTAAACATTGAAACTTACAGAAATCTATAATCATGTAATTTATAATTGTATAATAAATTATATTTTAAAATATACTGAACCAAAGTAAAAGTGCGCAATAAATAAATTTAATGTTATGTAAAGTGACCTGCAAGGAATAAAACACAGAAACATATAATTGTCTCTTTATTAACCTGCTAATGGATTTGCATGTATAGTTACTGATGTTATTCTTGCTTCAGTTATTGGTTTAAATGTCTTTGGATTGACGGCCATCCTTTCTAGATCATCAAGTGCTTCAAAGCCGTCAATGATCCTGAAATAATATAAAGTTCTTTTTTTACCCGACTGCCAAAGAAGGAGGGTAATGTTTTTCGAGTGTATGTAAGTATGTATGTATGTCTTTTCCTTTGTGACCACCTGTAGCCTAAACGGCTTGATGGGTTTTGATGTATGAGGTATCGTTAGATTTGTCTTGATTACGGGAGTGTCATAGGATACATTTTATCCTAAAAGTCCCACGGGATAAAGACATTTTTACTCTTTTTTTAGTGTGCAGTCGGGTATTTTGTTTTTTTAATAATAATTAAGCTTGTTAATTTCTTAAAGTAAATGGTTATTCAAATATTATGATCTCTAGGAAAAAAAATTAAAGTTTGAAACAAAATTTTTCAACAGTTTGCATTTGAGAAAATCTTTAGAATCTGGGGACCTATTCATTGAGATTTTATTATGAAAGAAATATATCGTATATAAACTACTTGATTATTAGCTTCAATAAATACTAAGAATGTTTTATTACAAAGTTGAGTAATATCCTTAATTACCTTCCAAAAATTGTATATTTTAAATCTAAATGTGGTTGTTCTCCATATGTAAAGAAGAACTGGCTTCCATTTGTGTTTGGTCCATTATTAGCCATACTCAATATTCCTCTAGCATTATGCTGCAAAATTAATGAAACATTTTAAATCAAATTCTTCACTTTAAATATTTAAATGTTATATAGAATTTAAAAAAAACTTGCCTTTAATTCTTCTTTGAATTCATCTTCAAATTTCCTGCCCCATATTGATGTCCCACCTTTACCTGTACCAGTAGGATCTCCAGTTTGTACTATAAAGCCCTTCAATGAAAAATAATTAATATTTAATAGTAGTTACAAATTGCAAACATATTATGTTTGGATTTTTGTTGTTTTTACCTTTATATTTCTGTGGAAAAGACAACCATTATAGTAATCACTGGCACACAGGGCTAGAAAATTTTCACATGCTTTTGGACACTGCTCACAAAATAATTCAATTTTGATGTCGCCTACATCCGTGTGTAAAGTAACAGACATTTTCTTCAGTATTATAATTTAAAAACTTAAAGCTTAATATGCTCGCTGTAGGTGCACCGATTTTATACGTTTTGAAGGGAAGCCAGGATTTTCAAACTTAATAATATGTCAATGTCATGTGTCAAAATATCAGATTCATTTTCTTTTTTTATTGATATGGTGTGCGTCTTTTTGCCAACATCAGTTTAAATTTTAAACCTTAGTTTAAACCCACAGTTTAAACCTGTAGATGTGGTTTAAACGAATATATCAGTATCTCGTCTTGCTTTCCTTACATATTAAAATATGTAACCAACAGGTGGTTTGTTAACATATTTTTTGTTCTACAGATTGTATTACTTTTTTTTATTTAATTTGCATTTGTATTATTATTTATTATTCATATACAATAGCTAGAGTGCGTTTCACGAAAGAGTTCCCCTGCCGTTATGTGGGCTTACCTGACTGTCAAAAACGAAAATATTTTTTTTTAATCAAAAATGACAGAGAAAATATTCTCCTTTCTAGGCAGCCGACCCCGCAAGATACGGGATAAGGCTAGGAAGAAAGGAGAATATTTTCTCTGTCATTTTTGATTAAAAAAAAATATTTTCGTTTTTGACAGTCAGGTATGCCAACATAACGCAAAGAGTAAAGTAATACATATGGGAATAACGGCAGGGGAACTCTATCGTGAAACGCACTCTAGTCTATGAGCTCAAATCAGCCAGTGTTTTTTGGAACTCGATTCAAGTCTGGCGGATAAGAAGCGAGCAGTTAGTTACAAATAAATTCATATTTCTAATCGTACAAATATAGAGTAGTGGAGTAATAGTGTCCAAAATAAAACAAATATTACACATTAAATACTTTATTTTAATACATAACCAAAACTACATGTTGGATAACAGGTATTTTCTTAATAACTCAATTCTCCAAGCAACCAAATACTTCAACTTCTTTTTATTCAACACCACCTGCTCTTTCATTCTGACCAGCATGTGGTTCATGAGTATTTTCGTCCATGCCCATTTCTCCATAATTACCCAATAATCTTTGACCGGTTGGGTCAAATGGTGATTTGAAGTGGAAATTCGCATTATACCGTTTTCCCATAACTTCTATTTCATATTTTCCGTCTTTCAAATAATCTTTGGTAACCTGATCCCCCTTGTTCGTGATGTAGCCAACACCAACTGGTTTATCTAAGTAGAATGCATAGTCCCCTCGTCTTAAGTAGCCAACAACCTCACCATTTCTATATATCGCTTCCATGCCAAACAAAGCAACCTGAAAATTACAACGTACATTTGAAAGGTGTTCATTCAAATACTAACTAGGAATCACAAAAACTTTAGAAACTCCTGTTGGCATGTTTTTAATTTGAATCTATTGTTTATTTCTAGTTATCATCGATAGGGTAATTGATAATAATCTAATTATTATAGAAATTGTTGGCTTGATAAGATCTTGATAAGATCCTATCTACAAATCTCAAACTTTACCTTTTCATCAAGGGTAAAGTAAGCATATTTCTTAGTGACTCCTCGGTCCTTCACTTTTGCGACAACATCGTTTCCGATGTAATCACCACCTTTACGACACGTGAAGCCCAGGTTCGCTTCTATTGGGTTGTCGTCATTGCGCAAATCCGCGTTCCATAAATGATAACCTAGGAAAGAAATAAAAAAAAATTATTTAAAAGTGCTCGACCCTATAAATCCATACTAATATTATAAATGCGAAAGTAACTCTGTCTGTCTGTCTGTTACACAATCACGCCTAAACTACTGAACCAATTTTCATGAAATTTGGTATGGAGATATTTTGATACCCGAGAAAGGACATAGGATAGGTTTTATCCCGGAAATCCCACGGGAACGGGAACTATGCGGATTTTTCTTTAACTGCGCGGGCGATGCCGCGGGTGGAAAGCTAGTTATTATTAAAATATGAATAAACATTTTAATTTTTAAATTTAAGTTGTACCAGATTTCCAAAGTACCTACACATTTTTTTGTTTTCAAAAAAATATTGTCTCTTTTTATGTGCAATAACTTTTGAATACATAAACATTTAAATCTTATTAATGTAAGATTTAATTGCACTTACCTTTTTCAAGACTCAAAGAAGTCAAGGCTCTCCAACCAGCATTAGTCAATCCAGAAGCAGATTGCAAAGCCTTATATACTTCAATAGCGGAAGATGAAGGTACATGTAACTCCCAACCAAGTTCCCCAGACCAGGCTACGCGCAACGCTCTGCAAGTATAGGCCTTATTCTGTGCGGAATAAGGTGCTTTTGATACGTGCATGCTGCGGTGTGTGTTCATTGGGAAAGCGTCGTTGGAGAGCCCTGCGTCAGTGTAACGTTGTAGGATACGCTGGCTGAAAGGTAAATATTAAAATCATATTAATTTAAAAGTAATTTTATAAGAAGTTTGTGGTAGGAAATAAAGGGATTGTTATTAGTTTAAATCAAAGGAAATATTTAAACTAGCTGCAATTATATTAATTTATGTATAATTAAATTACCTATCAGGACCCTGGATACCCAGGACACACAGTTGCTTAGTTACATCCGTGATAGTTGCACGTAACTTGTGCTTTTGAATAATGCGTCGTAGATGCGCCAGAGTGTGGTTAGCACTGAATCCACTCGTCACCACATAGTAACCACGACCCTATGAAGTATTACATAAAAAAAATGAAAATGACATTACAATTGACTGAAAAGTGAACATACATAAAAAATAAATAAACGCTGGATTAATCAGAACTTCATCATTTTTTGAAGTAAATAAATAATAAATAAATATTATAGGACATTATTACACAAATCGACCTAGTCCCACAGTAAGCTCAAAGTAGGAATATAAAGCTTTAGTTTCGATTATAATACTCACTTTAAAGATGGGTTCGTGCAATTGACCACTCCCACCATCAAGAACACTAACGGTCAAGTCAGCTTCTACTCCTCCTTTTTCATTTAATAGCAAAGAATACACGACACTAGAAATCAAAATAAACACTCATTTGCATTTATACATATACTTAATATGAACTTTATGCATATTAAGAGAAAGAGAATCAATCCCAGATCCGACACTTTAAAATTTAAATACGATTATGTGCCCAGTGCCTTAATATATTTAATTATGTATACCTATTTTCCTTTTTCGTTAGATCAGCAGTGAATGCCAAGTCAGCAGTACGTTGTGCATCCGGTCCAGTCAGGTAGAACTTGCCATAGTAGGACATGTTAAATAAAGCCGCGGCATTTCTGCATGCTAGTGCCTCTTTAGCAATCTAGAATTAAAAAATGGCTATAATAATACATATTGTATTATATATCGATACGGAATATATATCATATAGTTTATTAGGAATAAAAAATATGTTAATCGATTGAACTCATTAGTAAAATAAAATAAATATCTTACAAGGTCGTGATATTTAGAGAATCCGAAAGTGTATTCTCCCTTAAGAATTTCTTCGTAACGGGTGTCAGTGTTCTTTGGGTAGTCATGGGCACCACCCCAGTCGTATTGTTGAACTCTTATCTGAAAATAAAAGACTAAATAAAAAAAAGTTCTTATAAAATGGCAAATGTATAAACTAAGAAAATCAATATTTGATAAATCTTGCTATTCGTATGAATATAATTTTAGTAAATTGTGTGAACATTGATGATTCTACAGATAAAAAATGCTATTCATCTCTACATTTATTCCTAACTTATAAACAACTAGCGGTCCGCCCCGGCTTCGCCCGTGGTACATATTTCGCAATAAAAGGTAGCCTATGTTCTTTCTCAGGGTCTAAAGATTGTCTGTGCCAAATTTCATCAAAATCGGTCAAGAGGTTTATGCGTGAAAACAATACATACATACATAATTACATAATTACAAACTTTTCCTCTTTATAGAAGTATAGATATAGACAACAGCTTTAAATAGACCATAAGACTCTAACCTTTTCCCCTGGCATGAAAAACGCGGGTCGCTCCCATCCAGCCCTAGCCTGCATAATAGCTCCATCCTCCACCAGCTCTTGATGTAACGCATCGTGACTTGAATCACGACCCGCAAGATGCTCATCATTGGGGAAAACTACGCAATAGTTCTTAACATATGCCTCGAAACTACTCTCACGGGCCCAATGCGCTCGGGACATTTGGGATGGCGTGAAACGACGGATGTCGAAAGAGAACATGTTGTAGTTTGGTCTGAAAAGAAGTTATTGAATATACTGCTAACTTTTGCTGTAAGATTACGATTATATAACTATTATTAAGAATTTAATAAAATATCTTGTTTATCCAAGTTAATAACAGAAATTGATATTAAAACTTAAGGACTCATAATTTGTAATGGTTGTGTATTATGATTAAAAATTTTCACGAGAAATCGTTTCAATGAACTGTACTGACCTCCCCTTAATTATCCATTCAGCCATTTGTATTCCACATCCAGCAGAAAACATCATACCAGCAGAGTTATAACCGCAATTATGATATAAACCTATCGGGAAAAAAATACAACATTAAAAAAAATTGTCAAATTCTAGGGAGTTTAAAAAAAATCTTAAACTCAAACATTTATATTTTATTCAATAAGACTTCTTTTAGAAGCACTTTCGAATCGTCATTACATATTTTAACAATTACCACCGATTCGGAAAGCAGTATCTATAGAGAAGAACCGGCAAGAAACTCCATAATTCTCTTTTAAAATCATGTCAATAAAAAAGGTGAAATTGCTTCTTCACTATCACTACATAGTATAAAACAAAGTCACATGTCCCTTTGTATGCTTAAATCTTTAAAACTACGCAACGGATTTTGATGCGGTTTTTTTTAATAGATAGAGTGATTCAAGAGGAAGGTTTTAGTATATAATTTATTATGTTTTAGACAAAGCGGGCGAAGCCGCGGGCGGAAAGCTAGTCTAGAGTAAAATGAAGTAAAAAGCCTTACCAAAAAGATTGGGATCTTCTCCAAGTAAAGGTTTATGGTCTGGTGTAAAGGACTCAGGCCCACATACTGTGCTCTTTATACCGATATTCGCGAGCTTTGGACAAAGGGAAGCAGCGCTTTCCATGTGCACATTAAATATATCCCAATTCAAGTCGTATAGATGGAATTGAAGATTGTCAGGGAGCTAAAAGCGGGAAGAAAATCATTTTAAACTAAGGTAAGAAAAAAGTATTGGCCGAATAGTAATCTCGACAATCGTTAGTATTATTAAGTAGTTAGTAGTTTCAATTAAGTATTTACAATACTTAATTGAAACAACTTCAACTTTAAGATACGAATCACAACTTGAGTGCATCTCTGTTTGTTTAAAAGAAACGATAAATATATCGCGATTTATCTTTGCCTTGACCTTTCAAATAATAATCATAATATTTAACACTAGCAACAGTTTATTGTTTAATTTATTTAGAACTTACTTGATCTAATATTAATGGATTATGCTCATATCCACCGATTTGGCAGGACTCGCCCTGTATTCTTATATAGAGGTTCGCATCATGGTCTCTTATATTGGGACAATTACGAATTTCAGGTAAACTTTCAGATACGACGTAGGCATGTTTAAATGGTACTATGGGTAATGCTGGAATGCCTGCAAAACGAGCTATACGAGGGCCCCAGGCACCTGAAAAAAATTACGACATATTTATTTATTATCCTAAGATCTTTCCACTCGTAAGATAGTTATGAATATAACAACAAAAAGAAGAAGGAGTTATAAATCCTGCGTAGCAGAAGTTTTGAAGATATAAGATATTGTTATTATGAACTTATTTTTAAAACTCATAATTACCTCCGCAATTAACAACACACTTGGTTTTGATAAATCCCTTTTCAGTATGAACGCCTGTTACTTCTTTGTTTCCCAACAAGTTGTGTTTGTAATGCACATCAAGGATAGGGCAATCATCGTATACCTATAAAGAAACTAAGATTAATATAGGTAGATATATACCACAAGATTTTGTAAAATACAGTATGATATTAGCAGACCAAGCACAATTTTGATTAGTAAAATAAAACAATAAATTTTAATGTGATGATGTCTTACTTTTCCGCCATTCATAGTTGCAGCTTTAAGAAGAGCATTGCAAGCCATTGTTGGATCAACGACGCCATCTTGCGGAGAATACAGAGCTGATTGAAACACAGAAGGATTTAGAAGAGGAAATATTTTCTGAGCCTCTTTTGGGTCAAGGATTTCACTATTAATTCCCATAGCTTTTCCCAGGGTTTGCAAACGATAATATTCTTGAGTGCGGATCTGAAAGAAGATAATTAGTTATATTAAGGTAACCCACTTGCTCCGAAGAACTTTTTGAGTCGTGCCCATTTAAGGCATAGTTAGTTAGGTATTTATTCTAACTTAGTTTTTCTTTGCATTTATAATATTTATTATGTTTTACCTCACTCCGCGAAATTAGCATGCCACCATTATTTATCCATCCAGCATATTCGCCTGTTTCCTTCTCGAGACCTCTGTACACGCTCTTTGAATCTTGCAACAGTTTTATCTCCAAATCGCAAGGCCTTAGAGACCATACCAGACCTGTATTTACATCAAATTACCTACGTAAATAATGACTTAAAAAGCACAAGTAAAAGTGATTTTAAACCGTAACCGCCGCTTCATGTCATTCAATAATTGATATTCAATTTACTACCGTTATATATTTTATCGTTTTTATACCTGCAGAGTGCCATGTTGTCCCACTGGTTACTTTAGCTCTTTCCAAGAGTACAGCATTGACTCCTCTTTTAGATAGCTGATATAGTGTGTTACATCCTGCTATTCCACCACCTATATAACATCAGGAAAAGATACTTAAATTTGGTATTTAGAGTGACTCGTAATATTTATACTCGTTAAGGTCATTCAAAGTTAAACATATAACAACAACAACAGGATAAAACAACTAACAGGATAAAACAATTCTACATTTAAATTTCCCATTTCTCTATACTACACCACATTTAAAAATATAATAAACTTGAAGTAAAGCAAACTTCCTCGATTAACACAGATGAGGTCAACAGATTTAGATGCGATAAATCATAGATACTGCACAAATTTTAAATATTATGATAATAAACATAGGTATGTGTTTTGTATCACGTACTCACCAATCACTACAACATCAGCCGACGTCACTACTTCCCCTTTCGTCGTATAGTTTTTTCGGAGGTTCACCGATTTTAAATATCTACTTTTTGGATTTAAATAACCATGTTTTACCACTTTAAACATATTTCTATATTAATTACCAAATTAATGGAATTCCTGTTTAAGCTCAAAAACTTTTATTATCTATATGTATACGCGTCTTTCTATTCATAAAATTATTTATTAAATAATTTAATTACGTTAATTAGACATTTTCGTATGGAGATGACCGTACAGATTGACACTCAGTTTATCTATTGAATATTTATTAATAACGAGCTCTCCTATCATTCTCAAGTTGATAAATACTGTTTATATGCAGATATTAAGATGAAAACATTTAAATGTATCTTTTCGAGCATTTCAAAGCTACGAAACACGAAGTTAGTATAAAAATATATGACAATTTTGTGTGCATTCGATAGGTTGGAAGATACGTTACAAAACTATTTTATATCCCTATGCAATATAAGGGTTCCCGGGCACAACAACATTTGCCGGGTCATCTAGTAATATTATATTACTTGCTCTGTGCTCAGTGCTAGTAATGTTATTGAAATGAAATGATATGACTATCTATTTGCGATATGTTTTGAAAATGTTCAATTCATCATTCGTCTCTCAGGTTTTATTTTGATCCATTGAATTATGAAATTAAATCTCCAATTTCTCTACAGCTTAAAGTTAAACAACCTTACGTTATCACAATGATTTTTAATTGCTCGTTTTACGTATTGTTGACGTGTGAGCAAACTTAAACCGATAGTAACAAGAAGTAAACAACATAATAATAGCGGCCCACATTTATCAGATGTTAGCTTACGAGTCAAAGTTCGACTAAGTCGTCATGCATATTTTGTAGAGGAAAATATATAAAGATACATTTTGATTACATTAAACCTATTGGCAAGATTTTAAATCGAAAGTGACAGAGAAATATATAGGTATTTAAATACTTTGAATTATAGTAAAAACAGATTGAAAATAATGAAGACCACCAGATTTTCATTCATAGTTGCAAGAATTACTTAGTATAAAGAAACCATAAATCATTGTTCATTCATCCCAATTACGAGTAATTTGAGCATGTAAACAAAATACATAAAGAAACACACTTAGATAACCGCCAATCTTTTATTATTTTATTTACAATAATTATAACGTTTTGCGTACAAAATAAATGATGCCGTATAATACATTTCTTATAAAGCTACATATAGTCGACTCTAAATTATATTTCATTCTTAAACAACAAGTCGCGTTTAAAATAATAATTTTACAATAATAACATGCCAAATCTTTTTAAACAATTTTCAAACTATATTTTCTTTCATACGCGACCTTAAAACTATGTAATAAAAATACATTAATAAATAAGGTAAAGTAAAGCACCTTATTTAAATTTCAAATACCCACTGAAATAAAGTTTTAAACACAATAATGAAGAAATACAATAATGTCTCCTTTCTGACGCTCAACCGTTATTGTTTCTTTGGAATTATCATTTATCAATACAATAAAAAACTAAAAACTGATTAAATTTGTTCCAGGAATGACGTATAGAAAAGTTAAATCTAATACAATTCTACGAGTTCTAATAACAAAAGAAAATAGTTTTACTAGGTCTAACTCAAGATAACAAGAGTCGATAGTCGCCATAATAAGTAAAAAATCTTACTCATTCAAATTGCAATGCGCTAAAATTTATTTCTACTATTGTCATACTTGAGAAAAAAAATGTAGTTTGGATATTTATAGCCGACATACAACTATCTATGTGTATTGATTCTGTAGTGAGGACAATTTAATACAAAGGTTTATAGTAAAACCACAGAATACATAATAGTAGCTAAACGCTACGGAACGGACAATCTCCGCCTCCCGCCCAAATTAAACATTTACCTCACCCCGCGCGATCAGCCTAAAAATGGTCCACATTTTTCTACAAGGACGATACGCAACGAAGATTGACAACATTAATCAAATTGACTTAAAGTAATTTTATTATTTTGGATTTGTGATTATCGTTTTTCGTAGAAAATGGTTAGATATTGTGCTGTTTACGGATGTATTTCATCAGAAAAACGCGAATTTTTTTTTACGCTAGTCACAAATGTGCCAACCATAAAGCGTTAACACACACATTTGCAGTCTCTACAGTGTGACTGTCAAAACGATAATTTTGTATGGAGTGTCCGGGGTGTGGTAAAACTAAAAAAGGGAACTTTAATATACCTCATAACCTATCACCTCGTGAATTAAATTAAGAAGTCCTTAACCTATTCTATCTAAAGGCAATTTTTTTATATTTATCCTAGTTTCTAACTAGAGGCAACACCTTAATGGTAAAAATAAAGCCTCGCCATTTCTGCATCTGATTCACACATATAAAAAAAGTGAAATTTGTTGGTGTTTTCAAAAAACTATTTTTCTCAAATTATTTATATTATACCAAGACATAAATACTCTCTTGGAATTTTTTGGTTATCTAGTCCTGTCCCCTTAAGCTTTGGAAAAAAAGAGCCGATTTTAATAGATACCTTTTCAATGGATGACAGACGTGCGTAATACAATATGACATTTTCTCCAAGTCAATTAAGAAACTACAACATAAATATAAGGATAAAATAATTTTGACGAAGTTTTTGAAGAAAGTTGGATTACTTAAAAAACACAATATATTTAAATATCTTACGGTAAACATATAAAATAATACTTAATCAATGGCAGTTTTTATTAAAGAATTTTCTTACCACTTTTCTATCATATTTTTTGTACTAAATCTTTAAAAAAATCCTTATTAATTACTTTAGATACATAATTAAATTTTTATATGTGCTGCTTACATTTAGTGTTACTCCCATTTCGTTTCTGTTTTATATTCATAATAATCTGAAACAATATAAAAAAATGTAGGTATATGATGAAAAAAATAATTATAAGAAGAAAGGCTTAAATGTGGCTAATTAGTCTGTCTGAGAGAGAGAGGCGGTGTTGCCACGCCGCGTGGCCACCCGCATATGCCACCGCAAATTCTTTAGTAAAAAAATTGCGTACCTCATTCAAACGTGGTGCGGACTGGCAACGCGTGGCGGTGTGAGCGCGAGGCGGTGTTGCCGCGCCGCGTGGTCCCCCGCCGCAGCGGCCGCGGCTGCTTCCAACTGCGCACGGAGCGCTACCAACTCACGTGTACGTTGGAATATAGGATCCTGGCGAATATATTACATATTATAATTATTTATCAAAATCGGAGACTACAGGTCGTGTCAAGTAAAAAGAACGCTGACGGAAGCCGCGCATTGGCGATTTATCGGTCTATTTGGTGTTCTGAGGTGGTATAAGAATAACAAATAGGTAGTTGCGAAGCCACGATTCACGAGCCTAGTTCAAAAATAAAATAATCGGCACATAGCTTTCGTGCAAAACTCGATCCATGCGCAAACACACCCCATCACTTTCATCCAGCGTTCTTTTTACGTGACGCGTACCTTACTCAAAAGTAAAAAGTGAAAATGCAGCTGACAAAATATTATTATGTATTATTGATGTTATACTAATTTAATAAATGCGTATGACTTATTTGACAAATATTTCATATATTATAAGTTAATAATAATTGATTTTGTATCTATTTTATTATAATATGTGATTATTTTTTTTTATTTTCTTTCTTTTTAGAAGTTATAATATCTTTGGTCACTATAATAGGAAATCATTATTAAAAATCTTACTTGTTGCCTCATTGTTGGATTCCATCTGCAATATAGCGCTTTCCATAGCTTGATGATTCTCAAAGAAGCTACAGGTACGAGAACAGTTTGTGGTCTAGAATATGGCGATAGCGGCGTATTCGGTCCAAAGGAAGATGGACCCCAATACAAGGGATTAAGGTACAAATCTTGACGGCTGTTTATGTAAGACCACAATGATACTGTCTTGGTTTTAACTTCTGTAAAAACAGATAAGAGTTGAGATGTATTATGGTACTAGGAGGAATACAGACTAGCAATGTAGCACGGACTGTCATCAACATTGTTTTTTAAATTATTATTAAGGATAAGGACATTATTCATTTCAGGGTCTTTTTTGCAAGTAAATAATCATCTAAAACTTTCTGGAATAAAATAGTTTATGGTCTTTAAAGAAAATCATTAAAATACTCAATACAATAGGCATGACGAAAGATTTTGAAATTCTCTTCCATAATGTGTGTATACGTTTACTATACAAGAAAAACCCTATATTTCGGTAATATACTTAAATTTAACGAAGATTAAAGCCATTTTTCAAAAAATATTTAATATCTGTGCCAAAATAGCTCGCAGGTGTCATGGCGTAGGCGTGACGTCAAACTTTGGTAAATACGTTACGTTTTGGTAAAGATTTCTAAGTCGCTATATTTAATTTATTTATTATACATTTTCCCTTTAAAACACTAATACGATCATTTATGGATACTGTCGTCATGCCTATTGATTGATTGATTCAATTTAAAAGATAACAATATCTAACCAAGAATATTTAAACTCCTACCTTCCTTCGCCCTCTCTCTTTCAGTATTGAACAGGAACGTCCCAAATCTACAGGAATACAGATGATCCACTATTGTTATAAGAAGTCTCTCAGTAAATTCAAACGCCGTGGGAAACTGTTGTTGCAATTGCCACACGCAATCCACCCATTGGACGAATACGGGTGATCTGTCTGCGTCGGAGTGACGTTCGTCACCGTGGCCTATACGCTGGAATAAAATAAAATATAATTTGGAAAATCCAAAAGTGCACGCCTCATAATTTTTTTTTTAATAAATATTTATTAATTATTATTTTTGTTTATTTAATAACAATTAAACCACATCGAATCAGACCCTGAAAAATGAAAGGGTTCTATTCCTGAGCATACTCAAGCGTAAGAGAAAAAAAAAGACTCGATTAGTAAAGTATTTCGGTCGCTATCGTGTTAACAAGAAAAAGGATCCGCACATACAGACACACGGACGTCCAAGACAGAACTTTTTTAAACTGTTTTTTAACTAGTTTAAATAACAAAAATGACATCAAAAATATCATGAA
>CAJQZN010042237.1:0-28429 GCA_907164685.1 Colias eurytheme | reverse complement strand
AATTTGAATTTGAATTTGAATTTGAATTTGAATTTGAATTTGAATTTGAATTTGAATTTAGTTGCTAGTTGTGATTAGAAAAATAGTGCGAGTAGGTATATTATTGTAGGTAAATATCATGTCATGTACATACATAAGACGTTAGAACTTTATTTTTTGTATTTGGTGAAAATTAAGCAAAGGCACATCTTTTTTTGCACCGTATGAATGATGTCATCACATAATTTTTATTTTATTAAGCTATTGCATAGCTTCTATCGCGGGCCTTGAGCGAGGGGACCGAATCCAGAAATTCCGTAAGGAAAAAACCTCACGCTCTCCACTCCGACGGACACGGAGGTGTGGCTTGAAGGCATGCTATGCAATAGCTTTACCGCGGCAGTCCCCGAGTGCCACACGTCTCTTTTTCACTTAAAATATGCGGTAAAGATTGTGTGGTCACAATAGCATTAATTATAAATGTTTTTTTTCTTCTTCATTGTTAAAAAATATAAAAAATGAAGTGTTATCAACTTACAATAATAATATTTCTATATAAATCATTTCTACTATAATAATAATTAGGAGTTGTATTGAATTTTGTTATATTAAAATAATGGAACACTCAATGTAATGAAAGACGAGCTGATAATCTTAATAGCTATTTACAATGGAATCAGCTTCGTTAACTAGAAATGTATCAAAGAAGTAACAGACAGAACGTCAGCTAAACAAAATGAAAGAAAAATTTGTTTGCAAAATCCAATATTTAATGTATATTAGACTTTTCTGTGGTTATTATTTTGCCATGCCGATTTTTAAAATGTGTTCCTTCATCAAGTACCTATTTTTTCTATACCCATTTATTTACGGATCATTAAGTATATTCATAAATATTATACCTGATAATGTAAGGGTATTTAATATTTCACTTCGAATTACTGAATATTTAACATATTTTTTAATTTCATTTTACACTGAAGACAAGTATATTTTAAAGTATTATCTTTTCGATCCAAAAAGTGATTGCATGAAGTATAAGGAAACTTATTCGAGAATACTACGATATTACTATTGTTACCTTGTTGTATTGATATTCATGTTTTATGTTAGTTTCGTATTTCCTTCTTTCATAAAAGACGGTTTTAATTATATATTTTTCATCGGATCTACGATACGGTTGATGTCCGAGTGTGGTCGTATATCAGCTTTTTTAGTTATAGCTCTTTATTTCTGCCGTATTCGAATTTATACCAGCAAAATAGAAAGGCAATTGCAAAATCCATCGAATTTCAATGTAAAGGCAGCTATCGAGTCATATGAGAGGATTCAGCAACGCTTTGAGGACGTGGGGAAACCGTTGAAACTTATGGTAAATGAACGAATTAGTACAAATATTACTTCTAATCCCAACGTATATTTGGAATAAATGATAAACTTTTAAAATTCGAATTGAATACTTTTTTCTCACGGAACCCAAGATTGTGTTTCTATTAATAAATTGTTTTTGCAGTTGCTTGCTACGTCGATATTTTGTTTGATAAATATTTTAAACGTACTATATCAAGGAATAGTGTGGACTGTCCAGGAAGGTATGTATTGTAGACGAGAACATAATTTTTAAAGTGTTATCTAGTTAAATCAAATACACTATCACAGTATGAGGTACACGATTATAGGAAAGCTTCTTAAAACGCATTCGTATCACTAGTTTGATGATTTGTATATCTATACTAATATTATAAAGCTGAAGAGTTTGTTTGTTTGTTTGTTTGAACGCGCTAATCTCGGGAACTACTGGTCCGATTTGAAAAAAACTTTCGGTGTTAGATAGCTCATTTATCGAGGAAAGCTATAGGCTATATACCATCACGCTACGACCAACGGGAGAGGAGCCACGGGGGTGAAACCGCGCGGAGCGGCTAGTAAATAAATATATATAAGGGTACAATAAGGCAGCACAGTGAAAATTTTAGCCTTGTTTCTTTTGTATATTCATAGAAGATATGTGTAAGCTATTTACTTGTTTTAATTTAGTTATGATCAGAAATAAATGAAATTGTTCGCAGACAGACCAAATAAAGTTGCGCTAAACCTTGCTTCAGCGTTTCGCGCGATAAACTATATGCTAGTTATAATCTTTTGTGGAGGCATGTTCGAATTGGTTGCAGGGGATATAAGTCGTCTTCGACTATGCTTAGCGGATAAAATTATATCGGGTGCATGTAAGATAATTTTCCTAGTTACATAACTTTTTGAAGTGGAACTTCTTTAGGCGCGCGTTCAAAATTTGGTCGTGTCATGGCAATACTGTCACGTCATGGAGACGACGATTTTCGTATCTTTGAATCTTGCCAAAGAAGTTTCACTTGTGACACGTGTTTTTATGTTACAAATTCCGATTTAAGTACAGACGTATAATATAATAACAGTGTAACTATCATATAATCATATCATTTTGCAGATGAAACTCAAAAGGCAAACATGAAGACGCTGTTGGAATATTTTGAGGTGAATCCGACACATTTCAGTGTGTGGAACATTGTCCCGATGAACATGTCTTTACCTTTAGGATTCCTTTCTGCCAGCATTAACTACTTTATATGCATGTTACAATTTATGCAACTTATGAACAGTAGAGAAACAAAAACATAAGTAGACTTTACGATCGTTTTTAAATTAATTTGATTTTTTTTGTGTTTTAGTTGGGAATTAAATTATTGTGGATATTAAACCTATATGAAAATATTTTTGGACTTTTTCTTTCTAATTTTTTCATCTAGGTACCTATACTAATAATATTATAAACCTGAAGAATTTGTTTGTTTGTTTGAACGCGCTAATCTCAGGAACTACTTACTGGTCCGATTTTAGAGGATATATGGTTAGTTCTTACATGAAAGAAAAACAATTTTGTTGTTGCTACATAACCCCCTTGTATTATTTTTAGAATTGAAAATATAACTTTATGTTACAATACAACAGGTTCATTTAACATTTTGTAAGGAATGAAATTTAAGTTGATAATACAGCGCTCTTAGGTATTACAATATCTATTAACAAGATAATTTATTTTCAACATAGCGTTTGTATGTCTTTCTTCACCAGCAGATATCAAACACATCTTCATCCAACGCTGTGTGTTTTAGAAAGACACATAATATTGATTTTTTGCATTAAAACAAAACATGTATTATGTGTCGAATAAAACACACAGCGTTGCAGTTTAATGCTTGCTGATGAAGATGCTATGAGCTTGGCAGATGACAGCGCTTCAAAGGCGATGTCAAAGGCGATGACAGATGACATACTAGGGACGCGCTCTTGCTAGTGAGGTGAAAGATCCATCGATATTCGGTAAGGTGACCCTATTTTCATAGAGATATATAGGATTCATAGACTGCTTTCTTCATCCAACGCTGTGTGTTTTATTCGACACATAATACATGTTTTGTTTTAATGCAAAACATCAATATTATAAATGTGTAAGTTTGTGAGGATTGTGTATGTTTGTTACTCTATCACGTAAATACTACTGAACCGATTACTATGAAACTTAGCATACATATAGAGGGTAATTTGGATTAAGGCGTTACCCGGCAATTTCGACTATGTTCAACCTCTATAAAGTCTGGTACAACATAAAACACAATACCGAAAAAAATATATAAAATAGGATGGTCTTTGATCTTTAATTGCTCGCGAGGACTTTTTTCCAAAGTTAATAGATTTCTAGAAAAAAAATGTGCCGTGGTCATCGATTTTTCCGCAAATACTCTATAAACTTCGTAACCTGCTGACTTAGAGCTCTGAAAATTTTATGTTTAATAAATTATCAGTTACACAACAGTCCCTGACGAGGATTTTTTGTTGCACTGATTGGTATCTTTTTAAATACAAAATGCGAGGAAAAAAGAAGGTGCAGCGGGAGAGGTTTGAGATCCGTCAAGTATGGTCAAGGTTATTAGCGCATGTATGTATGCCTTAACACATAGGGTAGGTTTTATCCCGTAAATCTCACGGGGACGGGATCAAACGGATAAAACGTAGGCGGAGCCGCGGGTGGAATCTAGTTTTTAATAATTACGAGTTTTTGTCATCGTTACAATACCTACTTGTAATATAGAACACTCAACATAATTAAAGATATTTGAAGATAAGAATTTTCTAACCTTATCTCATATTACATATTGATAAAAACATAAATTGAATTGACCGTTATAGTGAATTGAAATGCCATTATTATAACGGTGGCCCAGCAAAATGGAAGAGAAATTTGTTTGTAAAATACAACTAATGATGTATTTAAGGCTTTTTTGTGGTTTTTATTGTGCTTTACCGATTTTCAAAAGGTTTTCCTTCATCAAGTACCTATTATCTCTACACCCATTTATTTATCTATACTTAACTATCCACATATATAATCAAACCGATTACATTCCTTTTTTAAATATTTTAGCTCGATCTACTGAATATTTCACATATTTTTTAATTTCATTTTACACTGAAGACGAGTATGTTTTAAAGTTCTATCTTTTCGATCCAAAAATTGATAGCATGAAATATAAGGAAACTTATGCAAAAATACTGCGATATTTCTTTTGCTACCTTGTTATAGTGACAAGTCTTTATTATTTTACATTCATATGTTTTTCCTTTCTAATATTCGATTTCGATTATGTTCATGTGATTGGAGCTTCGCTAAGGTTGATCGCGGACAATGGTCGGTTATCACCTTTGTTAGTTATAGCTCTTTATTCTTGTCGTATTCGAATTTATACCAAGAAGTTAGAAAGGGAGTTGCAAAATCCATCGAATTTCAATGTAAAGTCAGCTATCGAGTCGTATGAGAGGATTCAGCAACGCTTTGAGGATGTGGGGAAACCGTTGAAACTTTTGGTAAATGAACAAGTTTTATTACAGTAATCAAGTCACACAACACACAGTCTAATATTATTTAAGTGCGAGTCGTACTCGTAATTTGAAATACTTCACAATAATATCATCATTTTTTTAACAAAATATCCGAATTTTATTTTCACAGAACAAAATTATATGAGTACTAATTATTGATAGTTTTTTGCAGTTGCTTGCTACATCAACATTTTGTTTTATAAATATTTTATGTGTACAATATCAAGTAATATGGGAATATTTCTATGGAGGTATGTGTTCTGTATAAAGTTTGTTGTAACAAAGAGCTTTAATTTTTTTTGTTTCTACCCACGTTTGTTATTTCTTATGATAATTAAATAAAAGATGTATTGTACTTAGATGTTGCGGGATATTTTTGTTTGTTTTGTGAATGTCTGTAATAACTAATATGTATTTTTGTTTGTCAATATTATATTATCGAATCTTTATTTTCTATGTCGACGGCGCTGGCGCGCGGTAAATCTCCAAAGAGATTATGTTTGTGCCAGTTTAATTTAATTTATAATGAATTGTATTATTGTAGTAAATATAAATATAAATAAATATATAAATTGAAATACACTTATGTCTAGTTAAAACCACATGGAAACAAAGAAGAAGAAGAAGTGTTTAGACTGGTTGGCTTGGTTGGTAGTGTCACTGCATTCCAATTGAATCAAATAAAATCTTCTAGAGCGATCTCTATATCTAGGTGTTAATTAATATGGGTGTCTTACCATCAGTGTACAAAGTGGAATAAAACTGATAGTTTTACATACAAAGATAACTTAAAAAATACGCATGCGTACGGTAGACAGAGATGGTTGGATTCCAGTTAGGCATGTACATTGTACACATAGAGTTTTAAGAAGACATCTAATTAAAAAAAGGGTATGGATTTTACGCCTATTTTCTAACCAGCGTATGCCAAACGTTAAGTTCCTTAAATTTTAGTACAAGGGTGGGACATCCTGTATAGTCATAAAAATGTGTTTGAAATAATAAATAAATAAATAAATAAATACACTTTATTCAGCACCATGTAAATACACGTAAAAAAAGAAACAGACAATATGATTATAAAGCTAAAAAGGCGGCCTTATCGCTACTAAGCGATTTCTACCAGGCAACCTATGGGTAGGATTTTTAATTATAAGAAAGAGGTGAAAACAATAGGTGGTGCAGCAATGAAAATTAATTACAGTATATTTGAAATAGTATTTTATCTGTTTATTATCGTTATTAAAAAAAATTTAATATCATTTTTCACAGATAAAACAAATCAATATGCGCTTATCATCACTTCAGCACTCCGTACAATGAATTATACACTGGTTATTTTCTATTTTGGCGGCATGTTCGAAGTGATATCAGAAGATATGAATCGTCTACGACTATGTTTGGTGAATAAAATTGCATCGGATGCATGTAAGCTTGCTAATAACTCGAAACTGAAATTTTAATTTTAAAGAAGTTTGGTAGAATGTGCCTAATGGGGTTGCCTATAATTAATTATTAATCCCAAGCACATCTATTATTTTGTTATGATTAGATAAGATTTCCCCAATTCCTACCTGTTTCGAGAAACGTAAGGTGCATCGGATGCATGTAAGCTTACTTATAACTCGAAATTAAAATTTTAATATTAAAAAGACGTGTGGCACTTGGAGACTGCCGCGGAAAAGCTATTGCATAGCGTAAAAAATTTCACCGCTTTGCCGGTCGGAGTGGTGGGTGTTAGGTTATTTCGTTACGGAATTTTTACATGTGGTCGCGGCGCCCAAGGCCCGCGATAGTAACTATTCAATAGCTTAAAACTTCCGCTTATAAAGTACGTAAGCATTTATTTATTAAAGTAAATAATAATCATATTGTTTGCAGATGAAAGACAAAATGCAGATATGAAGACGCTGTTACAATATTTAGAAGTGAATCCGACACATTTCAGTGTATGGAAGATTTTCCAAATGAATATGTCTTTTCCCTTAGGATTCCTTTCTCTCAGCATTAACTACTTTATATGCATGTTACAATTTTCGCAAATTATGCACAATAAAGAAACAAAAACATAAGTGGATATCAATGTCCTAGAATTCACTTTACTTTGATATGTTTTAGTGAATTAAATGTATTTTATCTAAGGATAATTAAAAATCTGTGTGGATACTTTTTAATCGTTTTTGTTATTTAAAAGCTAATAAAAATGAATATTTTGTATAATAAATAAATATTGTTTTTTATTGTATTTAATTTGAATTTCATTACACTATTTTTTTTGTAAGGCACCCGCCATCACAGATTGTTCGCGCCACCTCTGGATTATAGACCAGAGACTTTTTAATTTTATTTTCAATATTCTTATATTACACTATACTTTAAACGTTACGACTAAGCAATTTTTGTGAAACCCATTTCTCATATTCAAAATTCAAAACAGGATAGAAAAATGTTTAAAGTATCTTGACATGAATAATATTTACTGCGTTACTACTAGCGTTATAATCCATACTAATACATATTATAAATGCGAAAGTAACTCTGTCTGTCTGTCTATTACTCAATCACGCCTGAACTACTGAACCAATTTGCATGAAATTTGGTATAGATATATTTTGATACCCGAAAAAGGACATAGGATAGGTTTTATCCCGGAAATCTTACGGGAACGGGTTTTTATCTGAAAACGCGGGCGAAGCCGCGGGCGGAAAGCTAGTTATTTATATTAGAGTCGAATTGAGCTGTTGGTTCGCTGTGGTCGTCGTGATAGTAACAGGTTTCTACCGCCCATGAACATTTTCAGAGGTAGGGTCTGTAAATATCTTTATACGATAAGAGATAAGGAAAGGGTTGACGATTGGAACAAAAGAATAGAAAATCAAATGAAAATTAATTGCTTTAATATTTATAAATTACTAGCGGTCCGTCCCGGCTTCGCCCGTGGTACCTACATGTTTAAACTATCCTATCTCTCAAATTGGATCGAACTGCAAATGGTGTGCGAATTTTATTATAATCGGTTAAGTGGTCTCGTGTCACAATGTTTGTCCTCAATGGACTCCATTGAGGACAAACATTGTGACACGAGATTTATATATTATGTATATTAAGATTGGTTACTATGCCCAAATTGTGAATCAATTTGCACTACATAAGCATACCTACATGGAAAATGGTCGTATTTATTTCACTGGGCTGGTGTTTATAATATAACCTTCTTCATTATTTGAAATCCATACTAATATTATAAATGCGAAAGTAACTCTGTCTGTCTGTCTGTTTCTCAATCACGCCTTAACTACTTAACAAATTTGCATGAAATTTTGGATAGAGATATTTTGATACCCGAGAACGGACATAGGCTACTTTTTATCCCGGGAAATAGGATAGGTTTTATCCCGGAAATCCCACGGGAACTGGGGAACTATACGGGTTTTTCTTTGACTGCGTGAGCGAAGCCGCGGGCGGAAAGCTAGTTTTTTTATAAATGCGAGTATGAGTTATAGTCACAATATTTGAACACTCAAAGTAATGAAATATTAGTAATAAACATTTTCTAGAAAATGTAACATTTATATTACAGTTCTACATTGTTGTGAATTCAAATACCATTATTATTACGAAGGCCCAGCAATATGGAAGAGAAATTTGTATGTAAAATACACTCAGTAATGTATTTAAGACTCTTTTGTGGTTTTTATTGTTCTTTGCCTATTTTTAAAAGGCTTTTCTTCCTGAAATATCTATTTTTTCTTTACCCACTTGTAAATGTATTCATTACAATCTACATACATACTCATACTGATAGTGCTTCTCTATTTGATATCATCATTAGATCATTAGAATATTTTTCATTTTTTATTATTTCATTTTACACTGAAGATAAGTATGTTTTGAATTATTATGTTTTCGATCCAAAAATCGACAGTTTGAAATACAAAAAATCGTATTCGAAAATAGTTCGGTATTTCATTTGCTACCTTGGCATAATGGTATCTCTATATTATGTGTTTTTTTTAATTTATTCTCTTGTAATGTCCAGTTTGATGTATACGCCTATTATTGGATCTTCCCTACGGTTGATTGCCGACTGTGGTCGTATATCACCTTTGTTAGTCATAGCTCTTTATTTTTATCGGGTTCGAATTTATACCAACAAGATAGAAAGGCAGTTGCAAAATCCAACGAATTTCAATGTAAAGGCAGCTATCGAGTCGTATGAGAGGATTCAGCAACGCTTTGAGGACGTGGGGAAACCAGTGAAACTTATGGTAAAATTGTTAATATGATCTTAATCTACTTGAAATGTTCTTTACTTTATACTTGTCTGCCAAATAATACCTATACTATTTTTTCAGTTACTTTCAGCGTCAATATTTTGTTTACTGAATATTTTATGTGTACAATATCAAATAGTATTGAGGACTTTCCGTGGAGGTAGGTATGTGTTATGTGCTCTGTTTCTTGCGTAAGCCAAAAGTATTCAACATTAATTGCTTTAACATTGTATCTAGAGAGTGATTGTTTACCTACCTGATAAATTTTCAAAGCGGAGAAAGCGAATGTAATTTTTTTTA
The DNA here is from genome assembly GCA_907164685.1 of Colias eurytheme. NCBI lineage: Eukaryota > Metazoa > Arthropoda > Insecta > Lepidoptera > Pieridae > Colias > Colias eurytheme. The sequence continues at coordinate 18,962 of CAJQZN010042237.1, read as the reverse complement.
TGAACTTTCAAGGTATCCACTTGACCCACCAATGGATCTGTACTTGACAATCACCGTGCTTAATAATACATTTGTCTTACATAATATTATTTTGTTAGAATACACACGCTATACTGTAGTTCAGTTATTTTACCCTTATCCTTGTTATTTGGAATGGAAAAAAGAACGTGTATGCCGAGCACACGTGTAAGAATTGAAAATTCTTTGGCAAGATTCAAAGATATCAAAATCGTCGCCTTACTCCATCCCGTGACGATATTGCCATGTCGCAACCTTACTCCCAACGCGCCTACAGAAGTTACTTTTCAAAAATAATGCACAGTTTAACATAATAGTTGCAGCATCTAAATCTCATTTTATAACGTTTATGTGTTTTGTTTACAGATAAATCAATTGTGTTGGTGTTTATAATTGCTGCAACATTTCGTATATTTCATTATGCAACAGTTATAATATATTGTGGATGCATGTTCGAAGTGATTTCAGAGGATATGAATCGTCTACGATTATGTTTGGCGAATAAAATTACATCGGATGCGTGTAAGCTTGCTATACCTAGATATACTAATAATTTTTTATGCTACAAATTCCTTGTTTAAAAAAGTATAAAATATAGCATTTCTATCAGCTGAAACAATGATTTTAATATTATTTTACAGATGAGAGACAAAAGGCAGACATGAAGGCGCTGTTACAATATTTTGAGGTGAATCCAACAAATTTCAGTGTGTGGAACATTATCCCGATGAATATGACTTTTCCCTTAGGATTTCTTTCTCTGAGCATTAACTATTTTATATGCATGTTACAATTTTCGCAGATTATTAAGAACAAAGAAACAAACACATAGTGGTTTTACAATCGTTATATTAATATGTCTCACTCAGTGTGTGGAACATTATCTCGATGAATATGGCTTTTCCCTTAGGATTTTATTTGCATATTAGAATTTTCGCAAATTATGAACAAAAAATAACTGACCAAAGGAATAATATAGAATTCACTCAAATATTCGAATTTAATTTAAATGTTTTTCATAATAAGCCTGTCTGTTTTTATATCGATTTAGTATTTTCTCAATATAAATTATTATTTTATAAGAAATGTTTTTTTGTTTTATTTCTGCGTTTCATTACACCTTACATACTTTCTTTGATCATCGAGATCTCTATCTAGATTACTTTGGCTGAATAGTACAAAATATTAACATTGTAACATGGGTTATTAAAAAAGCAGATATTCGATTTTTTATGTTTTAATTAATAGTACTTGTGTATTTATTATCACCACTATATTTGAATGAAACACTCAACCAAATGAAACACATTGAAGATAAGCATAATCTAGAAAATATAATATTAATAAAAAGCCCATAAGTCACTATTTGTAATTCAATTGAACCAACTTTCACACTACAAAACTATTTTAATTAACATTACTAGAACAACCGCCTAACAAAATGAAAGAGAAATATGTTTGTAAAATACAATCAATAATGTATGTGAGAATTTTGTTCGGTTTCTATTGTGGTTTGCCGATCATGAAGAGATTTTGGTATATCAAGTATCTATTTATACTACACCTATGTGTTTATGCGTACGTATCCATCAATGCGAGAACTGATTATATTCCTTTAATCAATATGATAACTCGTTCTGGTGAATATTTCACTTATCATTTAATTTCTTTCTACACCGAAGACGACTACGTCTTAAACTATTTTGTATTTGATCCTAAAATCGACACAATGAAATATAAAAAGACATATTCAAAAATACTGAAATATTATTTTTGGTATCTTGGTCTATTGTTTTCCTTATATTATGGAATATTAATAATCCTGTCCCTTGTAATATCCAGTTTTTCTTCTTCGTATTTGATTGGATCTTCATTAAGGTTGATGGCTGATTGTGGCCGTATAGCACCATTGCTAGTTATAGCTCTTTATTCCTGTCGTTTTCGAATATATACTAACAAGATAGAAAGGGAACTGCAAAATCCTGCGAAGTTTAATGTAGATGCAGCTATCGAGTCGTATGAAAGGATTCTGCAACGTTTTAAGGACGTGGGGAAACCGTTTAAACTTATGGTAAATATTATATACAAATATAAATAATGTTATCATAAATGTTCATGATAAAAGTTAATAACCCTTAATTACTCGCGTGGGGTATATCTAACCCCACGGCGTATTTGAAGCGTCGTATCTCCGCCATTTTTAAAGCTACCTGCGTGTCTTTCTTAGTAGCTGCCTAAATACCTTCCCCTGCCGTGAATCACTCGCGAGCGCCGCTCCATGTCGTGTGGTTGTGTCAGGACATCGCGTCTGGGGTATATATTGCCCCACGCGAGTATTCGTGCAACTTTTTTGGACGAGTGAGTATGTGTATTTTTATTTTATAATGTGCAGTTCATATACTAAATGCTTCGTTTTTTACTTATCTTTGTTTTATGTTTATTTGTTTTAGGTTAGAACGCCTAAAATGACAAGTAAGCGTCTTTCTGACTACCAGATTGTTGAGCGTTTGGAAGACGATGAAGAAAGCATCATACATAGTTCCGATGAAGATGAGGTAGACGAGGACGTGATCCAGAGTGACCACAACTCAACCAAATGTGTGCTAACTATAACGTCGGCAGACGAACAAAAAGATGGCCTATGGTTATATTTACCACACTGCCTAGGGCCATACAAAAACGGCTAAAAAAATGCTCAAGTTCAGGATCCTAGCCCCACTTCCAGAAGTGGTCCATCGACAACTTATAAAAAGTGCCGTATCTGTCCAAGGTCAAAGGATAAAAAAATAAAATTTATGTGTGCCAAATTCCACCAGCAAGTTTGTCACGACCATTCCACTATGATATGTGATAAATGTATTGAATAAAAAGGTCCTAAATTTAAAGTTTCATCTTTAAAAGTTTATTATATTTATATTGATTAAAGATAGTATTATAATTTAGAACAATGTTGTCTCTTTCTAATTTTTATAATAAAAATAAAAGTATGTCATTAAAAATATGTTTTATTGTACCTTTAAAATTGGGGTTAAATATACCCCACGCGAGCGTAAGTGTAACTATATGGACGCGAGTAATTAAGGGATAATAATAGTTTTTTTTCCAGATACTTGCTTTATCTGTATTCTGTTTATTGAATATATTATGTCTACAATATCAGATGATGATAAGGTTCGTTGGAGGTATGTGTAATTTTGGTTCTTCTACTTAGGGCCGATTTTTCAATGCTTGGATAAAACTTATTCGTCGAATAATGTATAAAACTACGATTTAAAAAACGTATTGTAATTGCCCGTATTTGACAGTTAACGTGAGATTTTAATAGTATCGTTTATTGGACAAATAAGTTTTATCCAAGCATTGAAAAATCGGCCCTAAGACTTAAAATATTTTCTTTTGTATAAACGAATATGTCTAAAAAGTTATTTTAAGTGTATTTGTTCTACTACACAACGCAGTATAAAACAAAGTCGCTTTCTCTGTCCCTATGTCACTATGTATGCTTAAATCTTTAAAACTACGCAACAGATTTTTATGCGGATTTTTTTATAGGTAGAATGATTCAAGAGGAAGGTTTTAGTATATTATGATATAATAGGTTTTAGACAAAGCGGGCGAAGCCGCGGGCGGAAAGCTAGTATAGTAGGTATAATTAACAAAATAAGACTCCTTTTGTTAAATTATCCAATGAGTTTGTACAATTTATTGCCTGTCACCTGAATTAAATCTAATAAATAAATAAATAAATGTTGTCCATAGGTAAACCGGATGATCTTGTGATCATTGCTGCTGCGATATATCGATTGATAAATTATATACTAATCATAATCTACTGTGGAGGCATGTTTGAAGTTATTTCAGAGGATTTGAATCGTCTACGACTATGTTTGGCGAATAAAATTATATCGGATGCATGTGAGCTTAATATAACTAATCAATATTCTAATCAACATAAAAGGAGGAGGTTCTTAATTCAACTGCACCTTTTTGGCTTTGTTATCTTTTGAAAAAATAAAGGATTAGTTCTTCACACCCACAGACGATCGATAAAAATTCTACCATCTCTTCTGTAGGGAAGAAGTAATATCACACCTTGACTCTACCCTATAAAAACTACTTTTTTAAGTTCAAGATTACACCTCCCACGGTGCACTCGCACCAAGGGAGGTCCAATTCGTGCCGAAGCGTGCTGGGCTCTCATATTATACAGGGTGTCCCTGGAAAGATGGTAAAATGGTAGCCCTGAGGTGGAGCACCTGTTAACAATCTACTAATCACCCACATGTAATATGTATGTTGTGTAATTTTTTGTAGTTTAGAAGCATTGAGGTATTATTACAAGGTACGTATAGAGATGACACCACGAACAAAATTTATACGACAAGCGCGGCGACGCGTGGCGGCTAGTGAGTCATAAACTTTGTAGATATTCTGCCTCCTAATACATATAAATTCAAACCAATCAATGTAACAAATAAATATTGTTTATCTAATTAAAAAAATATGAACAAACTTATCAATTAAAACCAATCAATGTAACAAAAAAATGGTTTGAGACGATTGACTCTAACTCGTGTTACAAATAGTGTAGTAGCGATGTCCTCTCTAGTACGTAGTACAATAGTAACTCAATGTTTAGAAGCAAATTTATTTTCTTGGCATATTGAAGTGAATAATTGAAAAAAAAGACTTGATTTTATGGGCCACCGCTAGACCTTCTTTTTGGGGCCACCGCTAGACTGTCTTTTTTTGGGACACACGGTATAAACTGGCTCGCTCTAACACTTTAAAGTATTTATATCCTTTTTTACAGATGAAAGGCAAAAGGCAGACATGAAGGCGCTGTTACAATATTTTGAGGTGAACCCAATACGTTTCAGTGTGTGGAACATTATCCCGATGAATATATCTTTTCCCTTAGGATTCATTTCTCTAAGCACTAATTATTTCATATGCATGTTACAATTTTCGCAAATGATAAACAATAAAAATACAAAAACTTAAATGCGCACTTAAACTCTATTCACTAGGCTATTTAGTAATATTATTTGTGTGGATGTCGAAAAATTATTAAACTATGTATGTGTGGAATAAATTTTTCTTTCATGTTTTTGCATTTCATTAATTATTATTATTAATACCTTCTACTGAATGACAACCAGAACAACAAAACGCGCTAACGACACAAATTGGGCTAGAAAACACCATCTCTCCAATTTGTGTCGTTAATCCTATAGGTATGGGAAATAGGTTTAGCGTGAAATAGTTTTATGTGCGTGCTACTGCATTACGTTATTACTTTGTATTAATTATTATATGAACCTATCCATTTTCTTTTTCAAGATCTTAGATTAACAGCTGTAGACTAAATTACTATTATGGATTATCTACTTTTGTTTATTTTTTTTTTGCGTTCAAATAATTATGTGATGCATGTGATATCAGCTCAATTTTAAGTAATGAAACACTCAATAAAATGAAACGCATTTGAAGATAGGCGTTGGTTTAAAAAGAAATATTTGAAAATACATTTTCAGAGTTATTTTAAGTACCTTTACTAAACCTATCGTATATCTAACAAAATGTCAGAGAAATTTGTTTGTAATATACAATCTTTAATGTATATAAGAATTTTATGTGGTTTTTATTGCGATTTGCCGATTTTTAGGAGGTTTTTCCTCATCAAGTACTTATTTCTCCTTTACTGTTTTGCCTTTATGTACCTAACTTTCCAATATAAAAGCGAAATTCCTTCAGTAAATATTGTAGTTCGATCTTGTGAATACATAATATATTTTTTAGTTTCACTTTATACTGAGGATAAATATGTATTAAACTATTATGTTTTCGATCCAAAAATAGACAGCAGGAGATATAAGAAAGCTTATTCGAAAATAGTCAGATACTTCTTTTTCTATCTTCTCTGGGTATCATCTTTTTATTCTTCTATGTATATATTTTACGTTTGCTCAAAGCACCATTTTGATAATTCAATTCTAGTTATTATCTTGTTAAGGGTGTACGGTCATATTGGCCGTATATCACCCATGGTAATAATTGCTCTTTATTCCTTCCGTTTTCGAATTTTTATCAAGAAATTAGAACGGGAGTTGCTAAATCCAGCGATGTTTAATCTTAAATCAGCTATCCAGTCATATGAGAGGATTCAGCATCGCTTTAAGGATGTGGGGAGACCATTTCAACTTATGGTAAAATGAAAGCATGACTTTTTACCTCGAAAATATTTAATTAATATTTAAAAATTAATAATCAAAAATATAAATTTTAATTTTCGATTATATGGATATTTTTTTCAGCTTCTTTCTTTATCAGTATTTTCTTTGATAAATATATGCTGTATAGAATATCAAGCATTGGTGACGTTATCCTATGGAAGTAAGTATTTTATACAAGTTTTTCTCTGCAGATACAGGTTAATAATACTTTCGATTAAAATATAAATAATGATTTTGTTAAGTGTTTTATGGCATTCGAATTCTTTATTAATATTTTTTAAAGTAGAGAAAAAATCAAGCGTTTTCCGCCATTCCGGGGCGACACCTGACCACTCTGCAGCTCAGGCGTCGCCCCGGCATAGCGGAAAACGCTTGATTTTTTCTATACAGCAGATTATTTCAGCAGATGCTGTAGCTGACAATATTAATCTACTGGCATCATTTATACGTATGATACACTACATAGTGATTGTTGCGTTTTGTGGAGGCCTGTTCGAAGTAATTTCTGTGGACTTGAACCGTATTCAGATATGTATTGCAAATAAAATAACATCAGACGCATGTAAGTTTAGTATCATTTATAATTATTTGAAAGAATGTAAACTATAACAATCAACAATCAACCATTGGAACAATGTAAAAATAGGATGAATATTAAATTATTAATAAATGTTAAAATGTTTTAACCAAAGAAAAGTAAAATTAAAATAAATCGAGTAAAATACAATCATGTGGCCCGTGTTTTCGGCATTGGATATCATGGGGAGTGACGCGGGTTCGAATCCCGTCTGGTGACTGTTTTTTTTTTAGTCTTTAAAAAATTCTAATTTATAAAGCATTTAAATGCTATAAAAACAAACAACAAGGCAAATTAGTCAGGTTCACGCTTTGGACCTACTGAATGTGAACAAAAAATATAATATTATGAAAGTTGGTCAATTTATTTCAAAGAAGAGTGGTTATAATTTATGACATGATAATTTATTTTCATATTTGTAGATTGGACCATCTTTATTCATATAGGTCACGTTAAAAAGTTTTAAATTATATTATTTTGCAGATGAAAGACAAAGGGATGACATGAAGTTGCTACTACAATATTTTAGACAAAATCCAACATATTTCAGTGTGTGGAAAATTATTCCAATGAATATGACTTTTCCCTTAGGATTCATGTCACTATGCGCCAATTATTTCATATGTATATTACAATTTTCGCAAAATTTTCAAAGTAAAGTACAAACGCTTGAGTGAATCATGCAACTTTCTATCAAATATATTTACATTTTAATACTTTGGTAATATTAACTAAGATTAGTAGTTCTTAGTTTGGTAGTAGTACCTGAATATATAAATCAATAAAAAACGATTCTAAAGAGGAATATTATTCCTTTATTGTCAATTGTATTTTTAAAATACTTGTATCCTTATATTTATGTTTTGTAAATAATACATTCACTGCTCTGAATATCTTGTTAGCTTAATAAATAATTATATCCTACTTATTTAGTTTTAACCCATTGACCACCGAGCGCCCCGATCGGGGCGCGACACAATAGATTAATTATCTATTGTGTCTGTGATTCCGGGGACTGATGGATTAATTCACAATTTCGATCAACTTTTAATCAAATACTAACTAGTATTCGTAAAAGTACTCCTTTAATAATTAAAATTTATAATTCCTTCCTTCATCCCATAATTTAAATTTAACTTTATCGAATAAAAAACTCGCAAACACGACTAATGATTGATTAAAAATGTTCAGAAAACTTCAGACTACACTCGGGGTGGCGAGAGAGAAATTGCATTTAAAAATATCATACATTCTTCTTTATTTGTAACTAGTGGTCCGCCCCGGCTTCGCCCGTGGTACATATTTCGCAATAAAAGGTAGCCTATGTCCTTTCTCGGGTATCAAAATATCTCCATACCAAATTTCATGCAAATTGGTTCAGTAGTTAGGCGTGATTGAGTAACAGACAGACAGACAGAGTTACTTTCGCATCGATAAATAAAACTCGGATGAAGCTGCATAATATGACAGCATGCAATAATTATAAGAAGTTCTAGTTCAGAGAATAAGTAGAGTTAATCGAAGATAGTATGGAAGCTGTTTAAAACAGTAACCGTAGTTTAGTAATAACTAGCGACCCGCCCCGGCTTCGCACGGTAGCAATGCTGATACTAAACTCACTACAGAAAAACTGTGAACGTTGTAGGTATATAAAAACATAGCGGCCCGCTCCGGCTTCGCACTACGCAAACCCGCAAACCGCTGCCGCAAACGCTACGTCCCGCAATTTTTAAATCTGTAATATCTTCGAAAATATTCACTTAAATTATTTTTTTATACATATAAACCTTCCTCTTGAATCACTCTATCTATTTAAAAAAACCGCATCAAAATCCGTTGCGTAGTTTCAAAGATTTAAGCGTACAAAGGGACATAGTGACAGAGAAAGCGACATTGTTTTATACTATGTAGCGTTGTATGTCCCTCGCAATTTGCTAATGTAGATTCTTAATTTATACTTGATAGTGATAAAAAATTCTGATTCTAAATTATGTCTATGCTTTTTCCTAGACAGTTTATTTCATTATTACATTGTTGAGTATTTTCAATTTAAAAGTTGTTTAGTAATTCATCGCATTTAACATAGTTTATATTAAGAGACAAGAATTATACAATTAATGTAGCAAAAATCTTATATATTACTAGCGGTCCGCCCCGGCTTCGCCCGTGGTACATATGAAAAATAGATGTTGGCCGATTTAGCGAATCCTCTTTCCATCTGTATACTTTGATTACGCCTAGGACGTTCACAACCCAAGATCCGATCTTCCCTCCCAATGCCGAAGATCGGACCGAAGTTTAGCTCTTGACTGCGCCTTATGCAATAATGCGCAATAATTATTAACTTTTAATATATTTAACTATCCAATGACGCTATGACTATCAGACCTTAGGTACATTTTCATTGTTTAGTCCTAGAACACGGAGGATAAAAGTTTGAGAAACTTAATTAGGATGAGGAGGGAAGACCGGACTAAAAAAACGCAATAAAAAAAAAACTTCTTTGTCAATTTTTTTGAGGAATTTCCGGACTCAATCATTGATGCTCAATGTATGGACGTAAGTCCGGATGTTTTCCTAATGTTAACATTATTATTAAACGCATAGAAGTGAAGATACTACATAGTCCGATCTTCGGCCGAACTGTTATTTTCTTCACTATGGTAAGTCGAAAAAAGTCTGCTTTTTAGGCTCTAAATTTGCTTAGATAGATAGCATCTACGCAAACCAAAAAATTAGGGGTTAAACAATATTTTTTTGTCATCAATTTACAGTTGACCGCAACATAAAAACGACATCGAATCATGAGAAATAAAATAAAAAATACAGTACGTATAAAATTTTCGGCATATGCGTCCGATCTTAGGCGACCCAACCTTAGTTTAGTAATCCCAAAGAAATACTAACTTGTTCCTTTTATAGAAATCACCGAAATGTCTTATGTGAAATGAAAATGGATTCCAACAATTTTTAGTTCAGATATTCCTAAGAGATATCTCAGAGGTGTATAACTTCCTGTAAAAATCAGGTCACACCAAAAAAACTTAAAATTCTTAAAAGGAAACGAGTAGGTAACATCGTCATGTACCTACTTACTCGTATTAAATTTATCCTATCCCATCCTATCCTATTAATATTATAAATGCGAAAGTTTGTGACGATGGATGTATATTGTGTATGTGTGTATGTTTGTTACTCTTTCACGCAAATACTACTGAACCGATTACAATGAAATTATATTATATATTTAAAGCACACATACCTATATAATATGGTAACTTGGATTAACACATAGGATAGGTTTTATTCCAGAAATCCCACGGGAACGGGAACTATGCGGGTTATTCGTTAAAATAAGCCGACGCGAGGGTGGAAAGCTTGTACTATATATATTGCAAATATTTATAAAGACGATACGAATAGACATAGACTAAAACATTGCTTCACAAACAAAAACCATACAATAACTACTTACCAAAACTAATGCGCTAACACTATTCTTACATTTTTAATATTACAATACTTTTTAAGTGTATTTTTAATATTATATAGGTATATTTTCAATATTTGCTGATGCTTACTGCTTCTTTATAAATTCAAATTCGACTAAATCAAAATATGTTGTTATTTTACTTGAAGGAGCAAAATCGAATGCTAATTATAAGCCGTACATTACAAGTATTAAAACAAACCAAGTAAACTATAAGGAACTAAATACGTTGTTATTTAGTCGACGATAACATTCAAGATTCAGCGTCTTACCTGTTAAGCCTTATTTATTGCAAGTTCTTCCCAGGTATAAGCTACGATATATCACGGTACACCGGTAACCAGAACAACAAAAAACTGTTATTTAGAATCTATTTCTTGGTTATTTTGGTGGTATTAAAATATAAAAAATTGGCGTGAATTTGGCGCTTAAGGCGGGAGATATTTAGCGAATTAGTTAATGCAATAAAGGATGTATCCAGCATCCAAAACGTAATTTCATAATAACATTAAAGATTTGAAAGCTTCGTCTTAAGCGCGTCACACACGGTGAAGATACTATAATATTTTATCTTAAGATACTGTTATATTTTATACTAGCGGTCCGCCCCGGCTTCGCCCGTGGTACATATTTACGTTTTCTCTACATAAGAACCATCCTCGTACTTCAAGGAATAGAATAGAAAAGAATAATCGAAATCGGTTCAGCCATTCACACGTGATGCCGTGACAACGCGAAACGGGTGCAGACCTGCCGCCTTTTTAATTTTTATAGCTCCCGCTGCGCAGCGCGTCGAACGCGGCAACTGATACACAAAAATAATCCTTATGGCATGATTCTGTATTCACGCGCGATGAATAACGTATTTCATGTATAACTTTGGTGTTTCCACACCGATTTACATGATTCTTTTACTATAACCTGCCCAGGAGTATGAAGAATTATTGTGCCAAATTTAGTTAAAATCCGTCGGGTAGTTTTTGTTTCTATAACGAATATACAGACAGACAGACAGACAGACAGACAGACAGACAAAAATTTTACTGATTGCATTTTTGGCATCAGTAGCGATCCCTTATCACCCCTTCATAGTTTTTTTTTAAATATATTCCATGTACAGAATTGGCCTCTCTACAGATTTATTATAAGTATAGATTACAATTTCTTAACGCATCCGGTATCAGCGTTCTGACCATCATTTTTCTTTTTGTCATTGCGTACTAAGACCCCTGTAGAACCGCCATGCTATCCTGTTACAAATGACGCGAAATTTTGTGGGTCATTTCACCGTGTGTGACGCGCTTTAGTTATCTACTTCATTTTCAGCCTTCAAATTTCATAATATAAATACTGTTGACTGTTGAGATAAGAGCGGGGGCACACGATGCGTTGCGGCGGCGGTGCGGCGCCGGAGCGGTGTCGCTGCGTCGTCTTACATAGAAATATCTGTGGCATGTCACACGATGCGCTCCGGCGCCGCACCGGACTTGTAACCACCAAGACGAGGCGGGGAGGGGTGAATGCGGTGCGACGTCGGAGCGGCACCGCTCAGTTGTTTTGCGTCACAAGGAAGGACACGCTGTGCAACGCTGCTACGACGCCGCTGCGACATAAAAACGTTACGGCGCCGCACCACTAGTGTGCCCACTGACACGGTGAAATCTTTGCGGTGCGGCGCCGCAACGCATCGTGTGCCCGCGCCCTAACTCCTGATTTTTTTCCTTCTAGACTTTTTATAATTAAAACAATAATTAATAATTGGGTTTTATAATATATCAACTCTTCTACATCACCTTTAGAAAAAACGGTCTTAAAATTATAATGCTATCAAAAATAGTTCATATTTGAAACACAAAGTGAAACAATACAAACATGAACTATTAATCACAATAATTAACGAGTCATCATATTTTACTCTAAAAGCCATTTAATCCCTGAACTCATCATACTCAACAAATTACGTAAGTTCAGTTATTAGAGTAAGATTCGCGAACCATCTGGAAATATTCTCATTAAATAATTGAAAAACGTTTTAAATTGCCTTCATTAAGTTTACTCATTTGTCGCTTAAAGGTTACACTGATCTCAAGTAAACAGCCATTTCAATGGAATACGTAATGAAGCCTCATTCAGTTTTTGTTAATTTTTAATAGGTACGTCTGCTGTGCATTTGACTGATTGTGACTTTTTTAATCATTTTAACTTTAGTCTGAAACACAGTAATGCAATCAAATTTATTTATATACTTCAATACTATTATGTTACAGACTGTAATATATCGTATATTATAAATTACTTATAAAAAAACTAAAAATTTTTTCGATAAATTTCAGTACATTTTATAAGCAGTAAGATATAGACATATTTACTCATTAGGAAATAATATAAGGTACTATTAAACAGGTATTAATCGATGGTGAAAGAAAGCTCTAAGTAAAATACACATAATTTCTAATCATTTATTCCAAAAGTGATCTGTTTTAAATGTAATTTATTCTAATATATTGTATTGAAATCCATCCGCCATTATTCTATTAAATACTATTCAATCATAGTCTTATCGATAGATAATGGTTACTCAGTGAAATTAGAAAGTATTGCAATTTCACGTGAAACATCAAAACAGAGATATCAAAAGATCAACAGTAACCAAATATTTTCATAAGCGGTGTTTACACGAACATAGGTACCGTTGGATCTATTCAAATCTCTGTAAGGGATACCATATCTAAAAGGCCCCGACGTGATCTGATTATCATAATACGAACCACTCCTTATTCGCCTTAAGGTCAACACTCCACGAATATGCGAACATAATACTTGTTAGAGAATGAATAGAGCAAGCCGTTTAGAAAAAATAAGTATTACTAGCTGTGCCCCTGGTTTCCCGCTGTGCTCGGCTCCTATTGGTATTAGATAGCCTACTAGCAGGTATACGTATATTATCACATAGCCTACAGCCTTCCTTGATAAATGGACTTACAGTGAAACAATTTTTCAAATCCGACCTGTGGTTCTTGAACCAGTTCTTTCTGAAATTCACGCGAACAAGCAATCAAACTATTCTGCTTTATAATATTAGTATAAATATTCCTTTTTTTTCGAAAAAAACTGACTAAAACAATAGAAACATTTCACTCAATGGAGGTAACTGGTTGATGATAAATCACAGCTTGTCACTGTAACTATTAACTGACGGAAGTTGAATCGGACTTTCGAAAAGATACTGTCTAAGAATCAAGTAACATGCTTTTTTGTAGCAGTTTAGTCAGATTAAATAGTTGTCATTTGTGAAACCAATCAAATGAATAGTAACTTGAAGATATTTTTTCTGTGTTTAGTAGATTTTGTTTTATCACAGTAAAATAAAATCTTCGCATTCCATTTTAATCGTTATAATTTTCATGGTTTATATAGAGATCTACATAGTTAAACACCCAAATATCCTAAACACTTCTTCAGTTACATAAATAAAGATACAAAATCACTCATCTTAATATATATACAGTGTGTCCGGACATGACATACCGATATTTGAAGGGGCTATTCTCCAGGTATTTTTATCGACAATTCAACCCCTCTACAGTCCCCTACCTCACCCCCCTCAAAATGGCAAACCTATCAATTCGGATAGTGAATTTATGAAAATTGTAATAACTTCAAAAGTGAGTGTCACAAAATACTAAATTTGGTTTTATTTGAACAATAACAAGTTATTCTAGGGACCACTAAACAAATTTAATTGATAAGAGAAAACCATTTTGAGGGGGGTGAGGTAGGGGACTGTAGAGGGGTTGAATTGTCGATAAAAATACCTGGAGAATAGCCCCTTCAAATATCGGTATGTCATGTCCGGACACACTGTATAAATCTCGTGTCACAATGTTTGTCCTCAATGGACTCCTAAACCACTTAACCGATTATAATAAGTGCAGTTCGATCCAACTTGAGAGATAGGATAGTTTAAACATGTAGGTACCACAGGCGAAGCCGGGGCGGACCGCTAGTATTCTTATATGTAATCGATCCTTGCCAAAACCTATCCTTCAGTAATTTACTACGTAAATTAATAACTAGATAAAAGATCGTGGACACAAGCCTAAGGTCCAGACTATGTAAATGCAGAAATATTCCTCGTCCCAAAAGGTATTAAGTGTAGAGGCTATGGGATGATTGATACGTATTCCACGTTACATGATTTATGAGATAGTTATCAGTAATGGCGAGCCAGAACGACGTTTTGGAAAGAATTGTTTGAGGACACTGACCTGTTTTTGAGATGAGGAAATATCCACGCTTTTTGGCAACGTATAGATATTTATCACTTATAATACCACAAGAGCTTCAAAATTATCGGGTATTTTCCGATAGGTTCGTTGCAAACAAATGAAGGAGTCAAGTTTTTAGTCAAGGTTAAGAAATCACGAGCCCGAAGCGCGAGTGATTTTTCCTGAAAAACTTGACGACTTTATTTGTTTGCAGAGAACCTTGAGGGAAATACCAGATAATTTTGAAGCTCGTGTGGTATTCGGGAGATTATTTTTCCGTCCCAAATGCCAATAATTTCATAATTGAATTGAACCTGTCAGTTTGACGTCAACGACCAGAGAAAATTTTAAAAAAATTATCAGTATAATACCATGTAGGTTGTACCACGTGACGTCGAATGGTGCAATTCTATTGGTCGATATTTGGGTCGGAAAAATAATCTATAGATAACTTTAGTATTTGATGATATTGATACGGCTTAAAATTTTATATAATGATATTGGCAAAAATAAATGAACAAATAATTAAAAAATTTAGCCGATTATTAATAATATTTTAAATACCTAAAACACAGCGTAGAGCAAAGTATTAAATCAATTGTTTTAAATAGAATGAAGTCTTTCTAAAATAAAAACAGTGAAACAAAAAAACATTATAGTTATTTCTATCACTAAAATATTTTTATATTTATTTTATCAAGAAAATTAATTAAAACCGCATGCGAATGTCGTTGAAAATCTAATATTATTCTTCGTTAAGATTTCAACAAATACACAAAAGGATTTAAGTACTTGGACGTTTCTTTGAATTAAAAGTAAAAAAGTAAGTTTTAATTAAAACGCTTCTATAACAATAGTATAATGTGCAATTAGTATTGTGTGGTCGTCTTATTTCTAATTAAAAAATAGAATAGAGCTGAGACCAACGTGTGGAGCTTTTTCTAGACCTTAAGTCTTTTTTCCTTTCAGCACAGTAATTTAATAGCACAGATAAAAAAATCTTTAATTATAGAGGTCTTAAGTGCGATGATTCTATGTAGCCTATGAGGTGATATAATATTATAATCCTATGGCCTTCCTCGATAAATGGACATTGTTAAATTGAAAAAAACCAAATACTTTCTTCAGCTTTATAATATAAGTAAACATAATTATATTATATCCAATAAATACTAGTAGGTACATATTTATCAAATTTTAAGTCAAGATTCAAAGTGATTTTTCATTTTACAAAACAAGCTAATGACAAACTAAAAATCGAACTAGTTACTTAAATAAATTAAGCTTTACAGACTATAATAACTCGATTAAATACTCGGGAATTGAGTTAATATTATTATTCAATATTAATAAATTACACCTCGATTTGAGGCCGATAAGGCTACAATTAATCAAGCCAATTACGTTCGAACCGGGGTTTAAGTTCCTTTTAATGATTTATTACTAAATATAAGTATTGAATTTGTATTAAAATCTAACAATTTTGTGTTCTGTAAACTGATAATTGTTTAGTTAGTCATAAAAATATACCATTTCCAATGAATAATGGAATCTAAAATTAAACTTTTGCTGGACTTTATGTCATCTCATCACTATCACTAAATAGTATAAAACAAAGTCGCTTTTTCTGTCCTTATGTCCCTTTGTATGCTTAAGTCTTTAAAATTACGCAACGGATATCGATGCGGTTTTTTTTAAATAGATAGAGTGAGAGGAAGGTTTTAGTATATAATTTATTAGGTTTTAGACAAAGCGGGTGAAGCCGCGGGCGGAAAGCTAGTAGGTAATAATTATCACCAAAAAGTATGTTAAATTTTGTGTGTGGTATAATTATTAAGGTATAGACAAAATTATAAGTAAGTATTAATAATAAGCAATATGGACTGATAAATATTTCAAATTGTAACTTGTATTTGATCCTCTTCGAAGATAATCGTCTACTAATCTAATATTTTGAAGAAATATATATCAGCTTAATAATTTGATCTTAAAAGCTATAATAACCTGTACTAATCTGATCTTTTTAATAAAAAAATATAAGTAATGAAAAGGATTATCATAATAATAAACGGCTTATTAATTCAGGACTTTTACTAATCCTCCCACAAAGCGGGTTGAAGGATGACACATTTCGTTGAACTTTTTGTTTCTAAATCCCGATGTTTTCCACTGTTGAATCTGTTGTTAATTTGAAATGATAATTTTAATTGACAATGACTTAGCTATCAATTTATTTTTTGTTTAACACCAAGAGAGTACCTATACGCAATTTAATATCTATGTATGTATTTCGCATTCAAAGGTAGCCATAGAAATGTGTTCAAGCTATTCATTTGTTATATGTAAAGATATAAGAATGAATTTAAAATACGGTTAAAGTACAAAATATGAAAAAACTTACAAATACTACTGAATAATTACTCATTAGGTCAGCCGATGATAATGCGATATCTTGCTCTAGTAATAGCAATGGGTAACGCATCCTTATTTTTCTGAACTATTCCGTATCACCAACAACCAAAAAATAACCTTCCTCTCAAGTGGCAATACAAGCGCAAATTACGTCATCTAAGAGTAGCTTTCGTAAAATTAACACATCCGTCCAACGTTTTCCCAAAATTACCATAACACTGTACGCGGACGTAACAGTGAGTAACAAGTATAATATGAACACTGCGCCTGCTTCAGGATACCTTGTAAATATTACTCAGCCAACATTATGAATATTCAAGCAAATGTTGTGATGTAGCATTAATTTCTCGACGGCGACGACTACGTTACCTAGACTGTTTTTGTACGATGTTTCGGGGTTTACACTGGTAAGTTCTTATGGGAACAGTTCAATATGTTTTAGGTGTCCTCTTGTATAACAAGTAATAATACTGGGTTTTCGATATATTGGAACATGTTTTATTATGAAGAAAAGCGAACTAGTTTGTAGATAACCTGATACTAATTTACGTTTTATTAACATTTCTAAACTTAAAATATTACCTACTATATCAATAACTTTGTAGGCATTTTTGAAGCTATATCTTCTATAATATAAAAATGAATCCCAAAATGTGTTGGTAAGCGCATAACTTGAGAACGGCTGAACCGATTTCGTTAATTCTTTTTTTATTATATTCCTTGAAGTACGAGGATGGTTCTTATGTAGAAAAAATGTAAATATGTACCACGGGCGAAGCCGGGGCGGACTGCTAGTAGTATATAAATTTTCACTTTACCCGTGGTAGAAAATTGCTTCAAGGATTGGTTAGTTACAACCAGATTGACATTATAATATTATAACGATTGTTATCTGATGCACGTGGGTTCGCCCACGTGATTCTATAAAGTAGATAGTAGTCTTTATCATTCTTGTTCCCTAACTATATATTTTATGCAATAGTTTGGTTCTGAAAGACATGAAAGAAATAATAATAAACTAATTAATAAAATATAGACACACTTTCGCATTTTAAACATCAGTAAGGATAATTTTACCAAATATCTACTCTTATTGAGGATATAAAGATTTTTGACGTGACAACGTCTTATAATTCGATAAAGCCGGCTGCACGCACGAAAAAACATGACTCATGCGGCGTTACCTCGCTCTGACTCATCTGAGGCGTTCCATGTAAGGCTTGAATTGCGAGCGAGAGCGCGGAACGAGCGACAAAGAAGCACAATCGTACGTTGCCACGTTCAACAGCTATCGTCAGTAAACCGACTTTACAGACAACCAATTTTTAAAGAAACACACGATTCACTAGTTCCACTTTATTTAGATTTTTATCACAGAAAAACTACGACCGGTTTCGTTACATACTTGACGATAATTATACCTACTTTACTATAAAATTCAGTTCCATCAAGAGGTAACAATACAAAGTAAAAATTACATTGTTCAGAATGATTTATCATCTTTGTCACCTAGGACATCGTTCAAAAGCATAGTATTTTACATTCCATTAAAACACTATTAGAATACTTATTCACGGGTTCGGTTCTTGATATTCAAACTCGCATTGACCCAAACAATAATTTCATAGAAACATAAATACTTAGTCGCCAACACTGCAAGTATAAGTAGGTATTCTGTATAATGTAAGTAGTACAATTGAAAGCGTCCGTTCAAATGGATACAAAAGAACACTCAGAATACGTGCGGACGTGGAAACGTCTACTAGTGTTCTATACAATTTTGTAGAATACTTAATATTATCTTAATAACGTATTGTTAAGGTAGAAATAATGAACTAATTCAGTGCGTCTTGATAAAGGAAAGTTGGAAGTAATATTCGTAGCACAATAAACATAAAAATTCTATGTGCTATGAGCCCATATGGGGTCAGGGACGTATGGGTACAATCTGATATGACCCC
>CAJQZN010042234.1:41578-74668 GCA_907164685.1 Colias eurytheme | reverse complement strand
AGGAATCCGACATAACCCACGGCCCCTCCCCCGGAGGCCGTGGGTATCTATGAAAGATTTCCCCACTAAAACAAAAAAAAAGGCCTTAGTGCGGGACGGGGTAAAGGTGATTTTCATGTGATTAAAAATTAAACCTATAGTCCGACCTATAGTAGACTTTTCACTGTAACGATATCGCTATCTATGCGTGTGAAACCGCAGGGCATTGCTAGTGGGCTATAAAGTAGGTTATTTTATTGTTGTTCTTTTAACCACGTTTCAGTGTAGGACGGTAAGGTATTTGACCTACGAATTGAAACCGGATTATCTGAAAGAAAGTTAGTCCCAATCTAAACGAGATTTCCAAAGGGTACCACATATGAAAGTGCAAAGCGGAATAATATATTATGATCCTTATCTTGTGTAGAACTGTGTATTGAATGAAATTGCTTTTCGCGAAAACTGGGTATGATGGATAAGTAGTTGTTGTGATTATGCGAATTCTCAAATATCGGATGATTTGTTTAAAGGAGGCGGGAGAAAGTTTAAACTGGTTGCGAATTAAATCGAGCATTCGCTTGTTATTGTAAATAGCTCTCTTAAATGCCGAAACTTTTTAAAAAATTCCACTGCAGTGGAAAAAGCTCTGGGATGCAAACGGTCCACAAGATTTTATAATGTGTGGATCAACTACATAAAAACAACAATTATTTAAAATCATATTGCAATCCTAAAAATCACACTATTGTTTTTATTTATTTTTATCTTTTCTAGATAATAATAATAAACAATAATTATGACACAGAGAGGGATTTATAAATATAAAGATAATTCAAACGTATTGCATTTTCACGCCTTACCTATACCTATTGAGTATCTAAATTAAAAACACTCACCTCTTTCTCGAGTACCAGTCCGAACTTTTCCATAACATCCTTACCCAACAATATGGGCAGGAACTCGTTATACGTGATGTGTTGTATCTCCGCGATATTGATCCTTCGAGCCTCTTGGAATAAGGTCTCATCGTCCCAGTGCGGGTTCACTTCAGCCAGACCCTTGGCAACACGGTTGTGTTCCCGGGCCATAAGTGTGTGCATCACTGTTAGTACTAGCTGTTCGTTCACACGGATCTCACCTAGAAAATTTCATTGTTAGTTAATTTTCGACAATTGAAAACAAGTTATTTCCAATAACTCCAAATTCGACTTCGCTCTTGTATCCGATTATGATTGCCTACACGTTATAGGTATCAAATTTCAGTCAAATCAGTTCACTGGTTCTGTGTGACTGAGCACCAAAATAAATACTTATGTGTATATACAGTATTGAGTATACTGATTTTAAAATATCTACTAAATAACTTACCAGCTTCGAAACAGTACATATTCTTGTTAGGCCTCGTGCAGCCTTCGTCAGGAATGTCAAGTTTCAAAGGAAGTAAGTCTTTGAGACCGTATTCTTTGAACACTGGGTTCATACGTAATAAACCACCGTAACCCGTTCTTAATTTTCTGCAAATAGAATGAAAATGATGTGAAATGGTACCTTTTCTCTTTATATTTTTAAAATTCTCATGTTACAGTGAATAGAATCAAACTCCTTCGAAACAATCGATTTTTATCATGAAGCGTATTCTGGCGAAACAAAGTTTGAGTCTCAGCTAGTATACCTACAGAAATTCTAATATTTCTTTGAATTTATGGATTTTATTATTGTTATAAATTGTAATACATACCTGGCAAATTTCTCTGTAACCCCATAAACTGTATTTCCGTCAATAGCTCCAGTTAAAGTATTGAAGGGCGATCTTGAACCTAGAATATAATAATAGATATTTATTTTACTGTTAGATATTTATTTAACTTTTCAACAAATAGTGATACTTAGAAATATAATTTATACTACCTATATTTGGCGAGTTATAATTTAAAAAATAAACGTTTTAATTATATGATAAATGCCTTATTTAATCTGTGGCAGACGTGAAATGATTGCTACACATCAAGCAGGCTAGAATGATTTAAATTTCCCAATGTAATATTTGCTTAACATAAAATTAATGGATATTTTGTCACGTCATATATCTTAAAACGTAAATCTAAGTGTACACTGTACCTACACTGTAATCTAATGTTCAAGTAATGTCCGTTACTTCGACACGGTGCATTAGTCAACTATGTATTTGAATTGCTCTGTGCGTCTTATGAATGAGTTTTGCAAGTCAAGGATACACTATAGGTACGGCCAAGAATCTTATATCTAAACACACTATACCTGACATAGTACATGTAAGTTTATGAATAGGATTTCAAATGTAACTTTTGTCTACAGGATTTCCTATTCAACACAAAAAAAACGCTTTACTTCTTCTTATTGGAACAATCCTTTAAAAATACTAAAATATTTTCACTTCGCGTATAAAATAACTTATAAAAATACAGCAGAGGAAGGAATGATGTAATAGGAGCGTAAAATTAGAACACGTAGGTAATAATTGAAAATCCTGTACCTATTACATTGTGGTCACCATGATAACCACGCGATTAAAGCCACAGCAAGAATGTTATGTAAAAATCTCATAATGTAAAAGACCTCTTCAATAAACTTCCTGTTTAAAAAGTTCCAGTGAATTACGCGTTTGAAAGTAAAAGTGCGAGTGCATCATTATTTGAGCGGAGTTTGAAACTGAAAGTACCTAATATAATAAGAAATATAAATTGACAACAATATATTTACTAATACACTATCTTGCGATACATTTACGTGAAAATAGCTTACAAGATAATGGGGAAAGGAGAATGGGCAAATTGGGCCTGAAACTTGGGCGAAGACCAATACACACGAAATATTGTTTTTGTGATAGATCATTACACATACCTTACGAAAAAAATAAAATAAAAAAATAAATCAACCGCGGTTCTTGTTCAGTCAAGGCAAAAAGTTTTATTTATTTGGCTATTATTTTGCGCACAATAACGGTGTTTTTAATTCGAGTGAAGTAAGTATAAATCTAAATGTCACTGGAGTGACTGAGTTTAACTATTTTAACTACAAAAAACGTCTAACTAGTTATTTTAAATTATAATAAACACGGTATAGGTACCTGTTACAAAACATAATATTAGTGTATTTCGGTTATTAGAAGGCTTAAGATTAGTACGTATTTGTAAGTGAAAGTGAATTGGAGTAACATAAAGATATCGTCATTGTCTTAAAACAGTTATTTATTGCAAAAAATATTATACACAAAGAAATAAAACTTGATGTGACTGTACAAAAACCCGGTTGATTATTTTTATATAAATATTTTTCCCGTTATGTATGTGTTATGATCTATTATAAAAACAATATCTCATGTGTATTGGTCCAACTCAAGGGTTCAGGCCCAACTTCCATAGTAAAATGCCCATTCTCCTTTAAGACCCTATCGTTGTCTACCACGGATCTACCACCCATAAACAATGAACTAAAAGAAAAGGGTATAGTAGAATTGAGTGTCACTTGAGTTTCATCTAGTTCTCTATAAAAAGTTTCATCTTAACATAAAACACTCACTGCACACGTGATAATCTGGCAATAAATATTTTAAGAGAAAAGTGTTGTTGTTATATTATTATAATATATAGCTCAGACGAACTAAGCTTTCACTTATTTGATCCCAGGTCAGAACCGGTCACATGATTGTATCTCAGACGATCTTTTATTGAATACTACCGTACATTATGATATAACGCCTTAATGACGCTTTTATAGTGTTGTTGAATAACAACGTAAGTAGGTATAATGTATACAAAGTTGAACGAATTAGCGGTTTTCTTTTTGCCAGCAAAGCGTGAGACGCAAAAATAAATAGACTACAGGCCCGTGTTGAAAAAATTATGGGTCATTTGACCCACCAGGTGACCTATCTAGAACGATATAAGAGCATAAAATAATAAGATTCAGCACTATGACGTCACTTGTAAGCTGTCCACCTGAGTGCAGATGAGAATTCGAAGGTTCAGGTAGAGATTTTCTCCCCTTGTCTCCATGATTTTTGTACGGCGTTGCGGAATAATTGATTAAAAGTAGTATAGAAATAGTATGACACAGATGCCGTACAAAATCCAATGACCAAATTTACCCCGGCAACTGTCGAAAAATAAAAATAAATTCCGACTTTGTGGACCACCATTTTTGTACGGCATCTGTGTATTATTCTATCTATTTCTATACTGCTTTTAAGCCATTATTCCGCAACGCCGTACAAAAATCATGGAGACAAGGGGAGAAAATCTCTACCTGAACTTTCGAATTCTCATCTGCACTCAGGTGGACAGCTTACGAGTGACGTCATAGTGCTGAATCTTATTATTTTATGCTCTTATATCATTCTAGATAGGTCAGGTGGTGGGTCAAATGACCCATAATTTTTTCAACATGGGCCTGTAGTCTAAAACTGTTATTTTAAAAATATTGAATATGAAACCGTTTCGTTTTGTCAATCAATATTTATTCATTTTGTTGTACAAAATATTTTACAGTAGTTCATTAATTATTATCTTTGTTTTTGATTGATAGTCGCTGCTAAAATGACAAAAAGCTCTATACCGAAAGCTCGACTTTTGCTACGCATTCGTTGTTCGCAAGGACATTACTCTAGAGTTTGACAATGATATATTGACAATTACTACATGCATTACATATAACGATTATGCAAAAGATAAGTATGAACAGACTAGCCCTATCGCAAGTGATTTATATTCATTTGTGACCTATGTCTGTAAATGTTCGCATTACCCACGCATTTCTACGGTTTTGTTACAATTGTTGAGCAATCGATTACAATTTGTTTGCGCCTACGTCTATGACTACATGACTACCTCTTTGGTATACCAAGCTATGTACAATGATTACCTATTATATTATTACCCTTGATATTACCTATAATAGCCTGAGTTAGTACCTAATGATCTATTTTATTTATCCCTGATTTATATTATTATTTATTAGTTCTTGAAGGGAAAATAATAAAAACACTCTAAATCTGCGTAAAGAAAATGGATTAAAACGGATATGAAATGTAAGAATCTAACCTCTATGTCATAGAAACGTTTAACAGTTATCTTATACATATATGTAATATATTTACAACAATGTATTTTAGTATAATGATGTAAATAATGTCCCATTATCATAAATACGTCGTAAATTTAAGCCTCAATAACCCACTTATGTTCTATTATAGAATGTAAACAAACAAACCCGCATATCTAATCGTAAGCTCGAAAACATGTGACAATTTATTAACTAGCTTTACTGTGAGAAGAAAATTAATTAAAACTATTATAAATTGTTTTCAAATATGTCGATAAAATACTTAAGATAGTAGTAAGGTGTCATAAGTAGCCAAGTAGGTAACATGTATTTATAGATAAATGGTAGGTAACGTTTTTAATATATTTTCGATTTACTTTCGAAATTTTTTTAGCTTTAATGTTGAACAAACGTATGTAACGCACTTCCTTTGCTAAACTTAATATGCAAATGAATCTGTTTATCTTTAAATTCGTGGGAGTTTTGAAAGTGTAGCACTATAATTACCAGACATTGATTTTATCTAGATAATGGGTTTTATTTTGTAAATTAAAGCATTCTAGTCGTTTTATTTCGCATTCTATTTTATGTTTGCAAATTATTAGTTTGAAGCATGAATTTAAATGCTAGTGTCAGATTTATTTTAAAAATTACGTGGCATAACTTAAAATCAAATTTGGTGTGTGTTTTGTGCAAAATCTATTAATTGAAATATCATAATAACCTAACCATTTATCCTTAAACTTACGTTGTCTGTTGTTTTCCTTTAATAAATTGTCACTTAATTAGTACCTAATCGACTTACCAAGTTTACAGCCAGGTCTTGGCGATGGGAAGCCCCTAACGAAGTCGATACATTTAACACCAAAGAGGCGGTAGAAGTAGTCGTCGTCAGGAATACGTATTTCATTACAATACGGGTGTTTGAGGTGTGGTGGTCGCTTGCAGCACTCCTCTGGGTCGTTACGGTTTATTGGGTCTGGAAATAAATTGTTAAATTAATACTTCCCTAAGGTTCATCGATGTAATGGCAGTTTGTACGAATTATAGATACATAAGACAGTTTTTATCGTGACGATAAAGCTTTGATTGAGTGTTCTTTTAATTTTTACACGAAACATTTGAAAGTGTTCAGTTTGAAACATGAACGTCGTAGGTATTGTGATAATATTGTATCCTCCTGAGACCCAGGATTTTTTTCTCTTTCTTTTTTAATAAAAATTAGCTGTATCTGTTCTAATGCAATTATAGATATTCAAAAAAATGGTAAAAAAAATCTTTCGTGGAAAACTTGGATTTTCTTTATGTCATGTATATATTACAGGGGGTCCCAGTTCCAACTGTAATAAGTTTATGAAAATGAAGAAAAACTACATGTTTTTTTAGTTATTATATATTTTTAAACTTGAATCTAAATATTTATTATTCTATCCATTGTTCTGTGTCTATTTTTTGTACCTTGGTTCAAAGATAGGTATTTATAAGGGTGAGAAATGACCAGTTCAAGTATTTTGCGCCGGCGCGGCGGTGTATTTATATTGTCACGCCCACCCCTAGGTCTTATTTCTTATCCATCCTCTCGGTCAGCCTGCTCTTATGCTTGGTCCACGTCATGTGCGTCCCCGAGATGGTCTGCCAACAACTGAAGATGGCATACATAGTGACGATTCTGTTCTGAAATGACTCATACTCATTCGACGAATGGAAGAAGAATCATTTTCTGGTATTTGGGCGGCTTCATTTGGGGGATTATCTTCATCTCAAACATTTATTTATTCAATGAGACTTCTTCTAAAAGCAATTTGGAATCGTCACAACAGTGTAAACATTTACCACCGATTCGGAAAGCAGTATCTATGGAGAAGAACCGGCAAGAAACTCCATAGGTCCATCATATAGGTCAATATTTGACTCATCCAGGTGTTGGTAGATCTCAGTATCTTATAATCCTTGAAAATTATAATAAAATCTGTAACATAAACTAAAGAATGTCATATAGGTAATACATGGGGCCCTTGAAACCAAAACAAATTTGGCAAGAATTGAGACCAAATGTCTTACCAGTATGACATAGAAGAAAACATTCATATTTTTCACAAGTTTTAGATTTATCTTACAAAATAACTATTGCGGTTGCAGAAATAATATCTATTATCATTAGATATACAAAGATATACTGCAATATACGAATGGTTCCACTAGAAATGTAAAGCCGCGTATAAACTAAGCGCGGCAAACCATCGAACATAGGCGCGCGCGGCGGCGCGGCCGCGCACTATGTAGACGGGATCGCCGCGCGCGGCGACGCGAACATTGCCGCGCTCGAACGTGCCGCGGGGCGATCCGCTCACTGTCGGTTTTTGAGACCGCATCAAAGGAGCTTCAGGCGTTCGCTCGCGCGCCGTGTGGACGGTTTGTAGTTTTGGTGATTCGGCTCGCGCGGCGTCTACGTAAAAATGGACAACGAAAAGTGCCGTTTACTAATACAATTGTATGGCGCTAATGAATTTTTGTGGAACAGCAAATCCTCCCAATACCACAATAAATCGCTGAGGTATGATGTGTGGGTAGAAATCAGTAAGAAAATGGATATACCTATTCCTGACTTGAAAAAGAAAATGACTATTGACTACACTTTTGGCGTCCTACAGAAGAGATGTTCGTGATGGATCGCCTGCCGCGCGCGGCAACTACGTTCAACAATATATCTACATATTGGCTCGCGCAGCAAATGAACGTCAACTCTGGTCGAACATTGGCTCGCGCGGCTGCCGCGCTTATTTTATACGTACCTTAAGATTACTGACCACGTGTTTGCCGTCGCACAGCCACCGTCAACTTCGAAATGAGAATACTTCAAATCACTGTCACTTATAAAACCAAAAACCGTTTAGTATAGTGGATGACATACCACTACATCGATTTGAGGTATTATTCCCGCATATACGCAAAAGATGGCGTTGAAATATTTTTTTATTGTTTATGTAATATATATATGACCGCAGGCCCCAGGAGGGTATATAAGTGTTTCGAAATAAAAACAACAAATCATACAAATTCTGGTTGAATTAAAAAGCTGTTGTTAATTGTAAAATCGCGAAAATATTACTCTAAAGTCTAAAGCTATAATAATTATATTCTATTATTTTAGTGAGTTTAAATACAATGAGAGGTAGAGTCTCTTCTTACTACCTTTAGATTCTATTAGTCCATGTTACTACTTACCAAGCGGCGTCCCAGTGAGCGTATAGTCGTGGTCCATGAACTGTCCCCATGCAATCACCATGACAGTGCCCGCGTGGTCATGGAACCCGTCGTCTGGGTGCATGGTGCGGGACACCACACGGGAGAGGGGCAGGTCGTGCCCGGAGTGCGAAATGCGAGGCGCGTTGATACCGTCCGCGAAGAGCGGCCCGATAAGCCTAAGGATCGATGTAAAAAGAACTTATGAAATAGATATATAAACTCAAAAGCTTTGTTTTATTTGTTTAGATTGTATTCAGACCCTTTTACAATCAGGATTCAATGGATACTTAGTTCGTTTTATTCGGTAGGTGCAACATGGATTTTGAAAAATTTATGCTTTTTTTAGGAAAGGTTTAAATGTACATGTAACATTAATTAAGCTAGCTTTAGCCGGAAATTTCACTAATATGGATGAAAATTAAGCATGTTAAATCCCAGACTGATTTATTTTTATCGTTCATCAATCTAATTTAGTGGAGTACTTTTTCGTTGTAGAGCATACAGGAACAATTAATATTAAACACACAAAACCCAATAGTTATATTTTCTAATACTATACTTACCTTAAATTAGTAACAAATATAACTTAATATTACCTCTGGAAAGGAGCCATAGTAGCGCCCCAAGTGGGATGCTGCAAGTTGTTACACAGACCATCCAATCTACGGTACTTGCCGGCGCGGCACTCAACATGAGAGAAGACTGGAGGACACACCTCACGAATAAGGGTGCGAGAGGTGTCTATGAGGGGTAGACCCTTCTCTATCTCTTCGTAGGTTAGGCCGTACCTGTAAAGAATGACTTGTTAATTGTCTAGAACGTGCTATAAGCAAGTTGTTTTATGCGATTTTTTTATGTTTGCTTGCTTTCTCACCATTTTGTTTTAATAACTTAGTTTTTGTAATACTTAGATCATAAACATTTTGTTAAGCATTTGCCTACTAGGTACTTCATTAAAATGCCATATAATAAGTGTTATCGATTTCCTTGCATTGTAAGGTCCACTTGTGAGATACAGATGTATTAAGTATAAACATAGATAAAAACATAATTCCATTAAAGATTATGAAAGATATTCCTTAATCCTTATGTAAGATTCTAAAACGTAAACTCATTATAATATATTGGCTATTTACTACGTTACATGATAATACATTAAATGTAGAGTGCTAATTTGTTACATCATTAAGATCGTTTTTCTGCGAGGTGACTGAGTTCACCATTATATATCAATAAATAATTCAAGATTATCGCAACTCATTAATCTTTTATATTTACTTTCAAATATTAACACTCATTAGATGCAATCTCATTAGTTAGTCTCAAATATTTTAAATCATTTGTCTGTGAAATGCCAAGGTCCAAACTCTAAAACAGTAAAATGAAATATTATCATGAAGCAATTCATATACCAAGCTAGTAATTACCACTTGAGAAATTATCTTAGCATTGCGAAGTATATGGATTATCAGTATCGTACTATTTTACTTTTCATTGCTCAAAGAATAGGGTACAGAGTGGTATTTTATATCTATTTGAAATGCCGTGATGATTTTTGCGATTTTTGGAGCTTTGTCACTGAATAATTTTAACTCAAAGTAAATTTAGGTAGGTTTCAGCATTCTGCGTCCCGTGAGGCGTAACTCATGCTAACTTTATCAAGGCTTATTAAAATGTATAATCAATTTAATTTGTTTGAAAAAAGCATTTAGAAGAACTTAATTATATCTATTGTATCAAAATGAGTAAATGTTTTAGTATGGTTTTAGATGTTTATAATAATTTGTAACATCAAGTGTCCGTCCACGTTAAAATTACTCAGAGTTATCAGACTAAGACTCTTCTTATACGTACTATGTAATTAATTTATTTTGTAAGTATGTAGGTATACCTACATTAAATTGTTTCATAATTTCTTTTTACTTTTACTTCAGAAGGTCAATGTCTTTTTTGAGATCTGGTTCAAGGCTTCATAATCAGTTTATGAGCCGTGTTGAGCTATTAATTTGTTAATTTAATTTATTTGGAACGCATATTGTGTAGAAGGTGTGTCAGTGACGTAACAATAGTAAGGCAGGAGATAGAGAAATATTGTATTACAATTATTTTATAAATATACATTACCTATAAACATATAGAACATTTAGTCTGTAGTGAACTTTACATAAATATGCCTTGATTTGCCGTGTGTCTATGAAATTGACCACTGCATTAGTCAGTTAACAAATAATTTTGAAGTAAGAGCATAAAAGCTTACAAAAAAAGACTCGAGAAAATACTACGCAAGATAAAATCATACAAATTATCAGTATCGCAATAATTTTAAGTGAATATGGTAATCTATTTATAGCCCCTGTGGTTGCAATTATTTGTACACTGCGAGAGTTATATTGTATGAAATTACTTTTGCAAAATTCAACATATTTATAACTTCTATCGTATTAATATCTTGTATTAATTTGCTTATTGCGTTAATAATAATATTACCTATGCTGAGTTAACCATAAATGATTAGGTACAATTTACAAAAGTATCTATCTTATTAAATTCTTTCAAAAGAAACTTATAACTTTGATGTCCTTATTAGCATTAAGATGCCAAAAACTGATAAGCGTGTGCTACGTAACAGCAGTGCTTCTTGTTAATCCTGATAGCATTCATATAGCGATTATATTTTGAAACAATGGTCGCACGATCCAGACACTAGACCTAGATATGTCAATCAACTGCCCACAAAGACATCGCATATCATGACCTTCAATACACGATAAAAGTAATTTAATTTCATAATCCACATAACAGACCTTGCGTTTGAGATTTATGAACTATGTACCTACCTACTGTCGTAACGAAAGGGTTTGTTCAAGTTGTGAAAGCTCTTGCCAAATTCTTGGTGGTTAGGAAAATTTTAATTGGTATTTAGTACCTACATTGCGCAAGTATGTTGTTTTAAAGTTTACTGACATATGATTTAAATATTTACGTAAACTATTAGTGAGTGAATGGGTACATAGTACGAGAAATCAACACTTGTCGAAGAGGTCAATGTACGTTCACACGCTAAATATGGATCGTATCATTGTATATCACTTACATGGAATAGTTTGGTATTTAGCTTTTCCATTTCGTTCATTTATAAAACACAAGCTAGATTTTTTTAACATAGTATGTGATTTTTTATTTATTTATACAGGGTGTCCCACTAATGGTATACTAAGCGCGAAGGGATTTGTAGTTTTGCATACACTGATCATGTAAAAAATACTTAAACAACAAAATTACGCCAAAAATTTTTTGCTGAATTTTTCCTTAAAATCCATGTTTTCGTCTCTAGCTTCGCGCAGCCGGCATATACCGCTTCGCTAATGTGAGCATTTTGTCTATGAAAACACAATCTTAAACGATAGCTCACGTGTGGGTGGAAAATTTGAGCAGGTTGCTTGTTAGGGGTATACACATAGAGTTTTGAGAATTCGTCTATTTTGTCAAAAAAATTCGTCTGGAATTTTATAAGTATTTTTTACGTACTCAGCGTATGCAAAACTATAACCTCCTTGGGGCTTAGTATACCGTTGCTGGGACACCCTGTATAAACGGAAATTTATCAACTTTCGTACCAAACTGCGATGGCACCGCGCGTAAAATTGTAAAACATACTGTGAAAATAGGTGTTAAAATCGTTATAAAAATCGATTGGCTCTGCATTATATCAATAAATACAACAAAAGAAGATTGATTTAATATTAAAAAAAAGGTCTTAACTAAAACTAGCATCAATAGCTTATAAACATGCAACAAATTTGTTACAATAAAAAATGTATCGAAGCCTAATTTGGCATGCACGCATTCATCATTCAGGTTGGTTAAACATGATGGTTAAATTAATTATTTAATGGACACAATTTGTCAGCTGATACTCATTTAACTAAACTAGTCCATTTGATAGTTCCGCGTCGTGATTTAACTGTCCCTGATTTGGTTATAAAAGCACGGATATTAGTTGAAGATCTATATTCTATAGCGTTATATTATCTGTGCTGAAGATCAACCTTGTGGTCAAAATCTAATCGGACCAATCAGTACAATGTACTCATTATGTAGCTTAAAGGTTATACAACATTCTAAGAAGAAAACTAACAATAGATAATGAATGAATTATTAAGCAATAGTAGATATTAGATCTATTAATACGAGCGGTACGATTTTGATTGAAGGACAGTATGAAACTATGGCATAATTTGAATCATTGAATTATCATAACCATTTGTCAAGTACATATATATTATTATAGATATTGGAAAGGAAATTATTTAATAGCTTAGAATATCTACCTATATCAAGGATATTTGTATATCCTGTTCATAGAAATCTAAATAACAAGACACATAGAAGTGCTATAATGTCATAATTCGTATGAAAACCGCTGTCGCCAAAATCAACACATTTAAACCGATAGCTAAACAGTACACACAAGTAAACTATGCCTTTTATTGGACAACTTGATTTTAGTGAAAACTAACTTAAATATTAAATAAAGCTTTTTAATATGTATCCTAACGCACGAATTTACGGTTTATTTTAGAATAACATCCCTAAGTATATGAGACGTTTTGTTTCTTTTTGCTCCAATAAGGTTGAAACTGTGTCATTCATTGTTATTTCGATTACTATGGTGACACTCGTAATACTTGTAAATATTCTATAATTTTAAGGAAAAACGGCATTATTTCTAAAAAAAAATATTTACCGATGAAATATTATTCCTTTATTAGTATAATTACAACTTGTGGAAGAATTTCCGCAATGGGAAATGCTGAAACACACCATGTTTACACACATACGTCTCCATAGCAACTGAACTGTGACGAACACACTGGTGATGTGAAAGTCACCTGAGTGGCGACAAGGTCACGCACGCTTACGACTTCTAGTGTCTTGTTATTTAGATTTCTATGATCCTGTTACTTCAAATATCAAATAATAAATATAGTGACGACTTTGATAAATTATCTTTGAAAAAATGAAATGTCATCGCATTCAAAAATCAAAAAGTAAAAGTGTTAGTTACTTACGTGCGGGCTAAATTGGTAGAAATGTCAAGAATAAGTTCACCCACGCTCGCAAAATCTTCGGCGTGCCAATCACCTTTGGGTTGAGATACCACTGCAAAAAACAGTAACATTATATTATGTATTGTACATCAGATGTAGAGTATTTCAATGTCTTTATGAAATGCTGTATATATTATAAATATATCTAGTCTATATATAAACCCCTGAACCGAGAGATTAATTTAAAAAAAAGTTATGCCAAAGGGCCATCTACATATATATACAGTTATCCAGTTATAATTAGTAGTATTTTCTATAAAATTCAAGATGTTCAAAATTTTGGTCGACTGATCATCATAAACGCCATTAATTTATTGGTGAATAATCTGCAATTAGTGTCATATTATAATCAAAAGGTTACTGTATAGCTGTTAAATTACTAGTAATTTGATTGGACCTGGGAACGCAAATTATAGGAATATCAAAGGTTAAGCAACTTACGTTTGTATGTCAAAAAATGACCGGTACTCATAACTTTATAATTATATTATTCTCATTATTCTCAATACATATATACTTATGTTGAAAATGTTACCTAAATGTTAGCAGGTCATATAATTTTTCGGCTAAATAGCATGATAATCATGACCGAAATATTTTTTTTATTACAAAGTTCATACAGAAAAAGTAAAAGACTCTTTAATAAAAAAAAATATGTTGACTTTAAATACAATTTACCTAAAATGTTACGAAAGTCGGTCACTGGATGAACCCAAAGGCAAAGGTTAATAACCTGTTGTGTAAAGGTTGTGTACAATAAAAACATGACAAAAATAAAATTGTAAAAATAGCAAAAACTTACATATCCTCGTTCTGGCATCAAGATATGCTTGGTTGATGGCTTCGTAAGTAATGCATGTATGTTGGCCGTCGTACGCGCTGCAACAAAAAGTTAGGTTATAGCGTTTACTGCAGGACTGAGGTATGTCTGTTTAGGGAAAATATTGACGATAGGTTTAATTAATACAGAAAATAAACTACAAATTAAAAACTTTGTGAACATTGAGATACGAGACAATGAACTTTTTCACAAGAAGGTAAGTACCTAAAAGTAAACGTCATAATAGAAACACAAAAATAAATTGGGGTTAAAATGTTTATGCTAATCAAAGGCTGTAGAAAAGCTAATAAAGCTAATTATGACTACAAATATACGGATATTGGAAAGATAACTGACCACATTATTTGCATAACATAATAGGAAATTGTGTCGTTGATAAAAATATAGCCAAAAATATCTGCGTATTTTTTTTTTAATTTCGTAAAGCTGTGTTCTACATACCGAGAACATGAGTCATTAGCATACATTTATAAAAAATATATTTTATTCTATTGTTGAGCGTGAATATAAAAAAAAGTTTTTAGTAAAATTGTGATTGAAGAATCTTTACAATGCCTAGATTTATTAAATTAAAAATAATTTGTAAAAAATGTAATTGATAATAATGGTTATGTTAGGATTGATATTAAAATACATATCTAATCTTTTAACATCTTAATGGATAGAAAGGAGGTACAATTCTTACGAACAAACATGTTTATAAAATATTGAAGCAGAAAGTCTTTAAAAAGTTCGAACAAGATCTAAATATGTAGGCTTTAAAGAAATTGGTTAGATTAGCTGGAACTTGCTAATAAGGCCCTTAGTCTAGTCTAGACATTGACGTAATGTTAAACTATTTGATGATTACCATATTCTTTCTTGATCATAGAAATCTAAATAACAAGACACATAGAAGTGCTATAATGTCATAATTCGTATGAAAACCGCTGTCGCCAAAATCAACACATTCAAACCGAAAGCTAAACAGTACACACAAGTAAACTATGCCTTTTATTGGACAGCTTGATTTTAGTGAAAACTAACTTAAGTATCTATTAAATTAAGCTTTTGAATATGTATCCTAACGCACGAATTTACGGTTTATTTTAGAATAACATCCCTAAGTATAGGTATGAGACTTTTTGCTCCAATACGAACAAACGTGATAATAAGAATGGTCGACTGTGTCATTCATTGTTATTTCGATTACTATGGTGACACTCGTAATACTTGTTAAATATTCTATAATTTTAAGGAAAAACGGCATTATTTCTAAAAAAATATATTTTCCGATGAAATATTATTCCTTTATAAGTATAATTACAACTTGTGGAAGAATTTCCGCAATGGGAATTGCTGAAACACACCATGTATACACTCATACGTCTCCAGATCAACTGAACAGTGACGAATGCACTGGTGATGTGCAAATCACCTGAGTGGCGACAAGGTCACGCACGCTTACGACTTCTAGTGTCTTGTTATTTAGATTTCTATGTTCTTGATGAACATCAATATCAAACCAATGAGTAAGTTATAGTAATGACGTGAAGTGATGACTTTATATATTCTTTCTCTTATCTGTATTTATTTATTTTATTATATATTATATATTATTTTCTTTATTGTTGTAAATTATGTATTATTTATATTCCTACTTTCTTAGTATTACTATATTATTATTATATATATTGCTTTGGTATGCACCACCTACTTGTATTCTTTCTTTGTTACTGTTTTCCTTGGTTGGGTTACCTGGAAGAGATGGCTCTGTAGCCATAAGGTCGCCTATTGTGCAATTTGATGTATATTTTACTTAATGTTATTTCATTATTTTGGTGTGTACAATAAAGCTTTCATTCATTCATTCATTCATATAGTAATTAAATATTTATTTTTATTTGGATTAGTGAATCAATTATAATATAAAATACATAAAATATAAATGTATATTCAAAAAAATGTTTTAATCATCCTTTCAAAAGATTACTTATACTAAGTACATACGTTTGAAAATAATCTAAATCGGAAGCAGTCGTGGAAAGTGAATGATCGACGCAGCGATGCGTCTTAACATTTCCTACTATCTATTACATTCTTGTTTCCGTTATTTGATGGTTTCTCAACGGTAATATATCGCAGTAATGTGTTTGAATGTAGTGGGCAAACGAAACTAGAGGTCAGGCCGTTAGCTTGACATCGGCTGGTGAAAATTACTGTATGCTATAGAGTATAGACAGATAGTCTTTGTTGTATTGTAAATAGAAGGTTAGAATGGTTAAGGATGAAATATTAATAGTAACTGTTTTATAATTAATAAACACTTATTCGTGTAATTTTCATTATCTACTTGTTTTAAAAATACATTCAACATAATAATCACAAAAATATATCTGTAACAACTTTCTTCAAACATAAAAATAATAAGAACGAAAGCAGATGGCAATGAAATGTAAAATATTAACATTATAAAACAGCTCAATACTAACATAAATAATGTAATACTCGTATCATATTACAAACTGGTGAAAACAGTTCAATTTCTGAGAGACAATTTCGCAAAAACTTGAAATGCCCGTCTGAGCTGGGCGCAGTAGGTTAATGAACCTGCACACTATTCGGATTACGATCAACAAACTAAAAAAATAAACGTTTACCGTTATAATTTTTCGAAAAATAAAAATATGACCTGCATGGGATAATGACTTGAGGCACATGACTTGTAAAGATTTTTAGTAAATTGTTATGTTTTTCTTCCATGAATTATGATAAGTATAGGAAATGGATGGAAGTCCGCCAAGAACTTTTATGAGTGCGCATAAACCAAGCAAATTTCTAAAATGGTTTGTTTAAAATTAACTTATGATTCTGATGCTTTAATATTATTCTCAAGAAATTGATCATTCTTTCTGGTCAAAAACAATATTTATTTGTATTTCGGCTGCAATAATATATAATTTATATTATCTTTCGAAAAGGATAATAGACAATAGACCTTTAGTACCTATTGTACCTTTCTAATAATGATATTATCACTCTGATGCAATAGCTAAGTTCCACTTAATTTATGACTATGTATTTGATAAACAGTTGGCTCTTGAGCCTTTCGTACGAGCTCAGATAATATAATACACTATTAGTACCTACAAGTACAAATAACCACATGTTTTACGGGATAATGATTCCAACAAAGACGATGACGAAGCAATTTATAATTATATTTTCAGTACAAAATAATGTGCTAACACGTAATTTCAATATGTACGGAACTTTTGAGTATGCAAAGCAAACTCGTTATGGATAAATTTAACCATCATAACCTTAATGGTTTCGGTCATGTAATCCGCCTGTGTAAAAGCACAAACTATGAAATTTATTACCACAATTATCTCATTATCAATGTAAGTACTAGTGATTTCCGGATGATCCTTTTACTGGCATTCACACGGAACCGGTCATCTCGAGGCGAGTTAGCGAAAGGATTTTGAAAGTGAACGTTTCTTGCTCGACTTGTTGCCTAATGTAATGTTCGAAATGAAAGCCTTACAGATGAGCCAGGGTTACGTTACGTCACGCTATTAAGATTACTTTATCATTTCCATTCCTTACGTAATGTGTTATGCTATAGAATTTGCCTAAAAGTGATTGAAATTATTCTGAATGTTGCGGTAATTGCTGTTACATAGCAACTTTTCCGTTGAGGGTCATAAAATACGTGTATATAATTTAACTTTATATTTAACTTTCAATTAAAATTAACTCATGTTTTTCGATTATGATTTATTATACACGTTGCCAAGAGCGAACAGTTTGATAAGGTTCCCTATGATTTTGTTGTCAAATAAAACTGGATTGTTCAGCATGTAATGGAACCATGTCAAGTTTACGGTGTGATGCAACAGTTGGTGACAGTGGCTGACTTCCACCGCCTCTTCTAGTTGTTGACATTGGGTAGCGGCTGACTACATGACTATTGTATTGGTAATGGAGTTGTTATTTGATACTGAATTTCGCCTCGGGGTTATACATAGATGTTTGTTCGACAAAACGACGTAGGTTATAATCAATGTCATATTACAATAAGGTTGCTCTTGTAAAATAAAGCATAGACATTGTGTTTAGTATCAGTTCAAACTACATTAAATATAGTAATAGCTTTATCATTGTTTTACCATTTCAAAAAAAATACAGAAAACAATAATGACATATGGATCTTTTGGGAGAACAGTATACTTACAAGTTTCCTTTAAGCAGATTAAGGCTGTAGTCATAAGCGGAGGATCGGCCCGGCCCAGTCAGGTATAACGCGCAGTCATCGTCTCCATCAGCCACCAGGGGAGCCAGCGATGTCACATACGCACTAAATAGCACTATGAATAGCGCTCTGAAACAATTAAATTATGTTGAATTTAATATTCTATATTAAATTTGTTTCTCATATTAGTCAATATGTATATCGCCATAAACGCATTATAGTAATGTTATGTTGAATTTTTTTTTAGTTGTATTTAGTTTTAAATTTTACGAGTCAAGTATTAAATTTAAATTCATTATTCACTTTATTCAATTGAATCATATCAGAGCTTTCTATCTTTTCTATCTTTTTATTTCTATCTTTCTATCCTGTGAAGCCTAGTGGGATTAGGACAGCGATTACACAAAAATATTTTAACAATGATCTCTACATTGACTCTACAAATTGTCAAAAATTGGCAGAGTTATACCACGTTATACGTAGTTACACCTTTGTAATCCATATTATCTTACCGCAAGGCGTACCACAAATACTTCGGTGGATCTATTTGTCGATAATTTAGTCTTAATTGACATACCTATCTCAATCTTTATAAGTGAACGGTTAATTAAGGCAAAGATCGTAAAATGTGATAATTATTTAGAATCCTCTGATGGATTGCATTCTTCAAACTTCCTGTTTTTATTAGTCGCAAATATATATATACCTACACAATATTTACCAGCTATTTTAATGGGTACTAAAATAAATTCAAGTAATTTATTGAGCATTTCGATTGTGCAAAAACATTTAGTAGGTCAATACTTTTATAGTTATCTTTAATTATGAAATTATAGTTATGGCGGTGGCTATTATAATTCAAGTGGTTTTAACAAGAAGCCGAGCTTTCAGTACAATTTAACAGAAATATCTTGTTTATGCATATTAAGAAATTAAATGACTTTTAAAAAGATAATTAAAAAGTAAATTGATTTGATATATCTTCATTATATTTATATTAAATTACTGTAGTAGTAAGCAAGTATCCTAAGTTCCTTTTAAATCGATTTGGATCGCGTTATTATTGTATGAATCAACGAAAAATTTCCTAAAGTGTTCCTTCCACAGTAAACACAGTACATGTTAACCACATAAGGTGGCCTAAACTTGTTTCCATTTAACTTGAAATTTATAGCACTGCCTTCGTTAAAGCAGAACTTAAAGCAGTTGCAATGAATTATTCATTTTACTAATAATTTACGAGTTTCATATCAAATAGTGTACTACATGTACATTGTACAATGACTAAGGTACGTGTGTTTTATTGCAATGCCGTTATAGGTTCCTGTAGCGATAAAACGTATTTCCTTTTAGTTTAGTCGTTCAATAGCGTATCAAATATTATGTTAAAAAAATAAAAGTAAGAGTAAAATTGTTGTGAAAAATGTCTTACTTTTTGTAAGTATGTCCTTTCTATCAGAATTTTTCTTAATTAATTAAATGATTGACATATATTTTTCATAATCAACATAGAATAGGACCTATATATGACCATTTCCATTAATTTAAATACAATCCAATCTTATAAACGTTAACTTTTAAAGTTTTTAATACAACAATGAATATACCCCTAACTCCTGCGTAAAGTTATTATGCAATAATAAATTGTCGTGTCAATTGATGTGCCAGTGACCGTAAGTCTCACCAGACATCAATGCTGTGAGAAACGACCTGCACATACCACTTACTTCCGTAACAATTACATTTCATATTTTACCACGGATGTGTGAACAATTGAATGTGATCAGGTGTGAGAATAAATTAGAAACTGCACGATTTAGCACCTTAAATGCAAACAATATATTTAATGATTGTTAAAATTAAGCCTAAATTTTCCCACTCTTGTGAAAGTGTTTAGAATTTGTTATTGTATGAAATCGTTGTAGTCCTATTCATAGCTGGAGTCATAGAATGTTTTTATAGAAATCCAAATTAATAAAATAAACATGAATATTCTATTCTAAGATAAGATCTACATCGTTTTTTTAAGTGCCTATAAGATTAGTTACACAACAGTTCTCACGGGGCGCCAACTTTCATCACGTAAGCCGGCGCGTGCGCAGCGAGCCTATTGTTAAATTTAAATATTTGTTATACAAACAAAAAATTTACATTGAGATGGAGTGTGGCTTTTGAACTTACAGAGTCCTAGATTTCAACGTTTTTTTGTGCTTACACAGATTCTTTAAGAATTCTGTTAGTCGTTTAAACCGCATATAGCTTTACCTCACTACATCCATATTCGGGTGCCCAAAGAAAACAGTTTTTTATCAAACCGACACACTCGTTTTACGCTTATGGAATGTACAGCCATCGTAATTGGTTAAATTTGGTCCACAGCCCTAGTAGTGTCACAATTACGTAACCTAATAACCTTACATTTTAACCTTGAGATTAATAGCACTTTGTAATTATGCATATGACTTATATGAGAGGGCAGTTTCATAATTTTGGCTCGTGCAATCATAAAATTGTTTAAGCAACAAAGGGCGAACGTGGTCATACAAATCCTTTCAAAATAAGTTATTTAGTGAATATAAAGAATACGGGAGGTATAAAAATTCAGTTAATCATTAATTTCCTCGAATTCTGGTTCAAGAAGAAGAAGATGATTAAAATGATGCACAAATATGATGATCGGTGATCAAACAGAGATTACAGTAGAGATGTTTTGTTTTCGTTAAAATTACTTAAACATAGCCTCTTTCTATTGATAATGATGTCATGATAGATCTTTCTATTCAACAATTTACGTTAGTTTTTAGCCATAATGCCGATGGGCCGGAATAATCGTATAACGGTAAAGTCCACGGCAGGTTAATATTATTTGAATATGTGCCAATTCCGGTTTCACTTCCTCTCTGTTTTTAGTAATATAGCCTAGTATTGGGAAATATAAACGTGGTTTGGTCAAACTGGTGTCAGTTGATACTGCATATTTGTTTAGTAACTAGCGACCGCCCGTTACTTTGCCCGTATTGAGTTGCATTATTAATGAATTTTAGATGCAATGTGTGCGCTGTTATGTGATAGTTTTGGTCCTAGATTATTTAGTTTACATTCGTTTATGCCTAACGCTATGACAGACCGTACGCATAGCTAGCTTGAACGTTAAACGTTTAAATTGAAATCGTAGTGTGACGGTAGAACTACAGATAATATAATACTTTTACTAGTAGTAGAACATACATTTTTAGAATAGAAATATAAGCTACTATCTCTTTTGTCAAAAGTGAAATTTATGGAAAAGAAAACTAAGAAATTCTTAGCGAATATAGTTTACTCTTTGACTTGAATAAGAACTTTTAATATGATATGATTATTTTGATTTTGCTCTACTTTGTTAAAGCCTCTTCTTCCCCTTTACCATGAACCTTCTTCTACATTTTTTTTATTTATCAACGTAATGTGTCATTTTATTCAAATTTACTAAATAGTTTTAATTATAAACACAAGTAATTAAATATCTTGAGTATAATATTATTTAAATAATCTATTATATTACAATCTTACAATGTAACATTGTTGAATCATAAAGCTTAAAATCATGCACCGATTTAAACGTCTAATAAAATTTAAATTATTTAATAAAAAAACATAATTAAACGAAAATGCTAACAGCTGTAAGAAATTACTGTTTAATTTAAAATAAATTATTATATTTGTTAACAAGATAACACGAGTGATAAAATTAAAATTATATTTTATAGTTACTGATTAATTACTATGCTTACACATATATTTTATATTTAATTAAGAGACTGGAATATTAATAAATTTTTTATGAATATTAACATGATTTAATTATGACATTTGCTACGAGTGTAGCCGTATCGTAGCGCTACACGCCCTATGAAAGATTTCAACGATACTGCAAATATCAAAAATATAATGTATCATAAAATATGTCATTAATTAACTTTACAATTAACCATACATAATTTTCATATTAACATTTATTTTTATTCATAAATTAAGTTAAAGAAACAAGAAAGTAAAACAAAATTACCTTGAAATCATCATAAAGTTCACAACACAGTTATCACTATAGCACAGTTACACAATTTTTCACAGGTCGTCAGTTCATTTCATGATATGTACAGAGTACAGAGGCGTGCTTCCGATGCAGCGCCCGTGTAAGCACTGTGGGCTGAGTCTCCGGCGCGAGCCATGAAGCCTCCATGAAAGTTGGAGGCACGTGATATAACCCAAGCTACCCGTTCACCTCTTCGAGTGTTAAGCTCAGGTTACCTATGCCGTAACGTAGGCTATGAGACGGACGTCAAACTAATTCATTCGAAGCGTTTATGAGGGTTTAAGGGAATGGTTTATTGTTTTTAAATAACTGATCAAAAAGGAATTATGGATTTTAGATAAGTATTCTATACATTTTTTTTATAATTTTGATGAGCTTTCATGTCCTGTGCAAAAGTTAATATTGACTTACGACATTGGTATGCAAAGTTATCTAGAGAATAATAATAACACTCAAAACGTCAAGCTTATATTTGAAGCAAAAGTAACTTTATAAACACTCCAATCTGATTATTAATCGATTCATTTTAATAATTAACAAAAACCA
This sequence comes from Colias eurytheme, assembly GCA_907164685.1. Lineage (NCBI taxonomy): Eukaryota > Metazoa > Arthropoda > Insecta > Lepidoptera > Pieridae > Colias > Colias eurytheme. The sequence goes on along the minus strand of CAJQZN010042234.1, from coordinate 51,554 downwards.
TAAAATTCCTACGTGAATGTCTAAATTCGAAATTATGTATTTATAAATTAAATAAATACATTCAGTTATCCTGTTACCTAAATGGATTTTAAACATTTTTTACATTGTTATAGATTAGACAGTGAAGAAGGTCTAAGACTTTCTTTACGAAAATTAATTTTCAAGGGGATGGAATAGATTTCATGTGGTATATAAATGAGAAACGGATGCGAGATGACTAATATAAAATATGGATAATAAAAGTTACTTTCATCAAAATTCATTTATTTCATAATGTATATTTCTCAAATTGTTATCTGGAAATTTAAATAAATTAACGATTCAGATACAGATTGCATAACATTATAATTTAAATTACATTAAAATTACAAAACATTAATCTAATTTCGAACGCTTTCATTGTAGACTTTCTTTTAATTCTGCAATAATTCGAGCTTTGTGTAATTTTGTCTTCAGTGAAATATTTATTGTAGATCTTTGATTAGCATAGACTCAACGCCAAATTGTTTCATAAGATCTTATCAATAGATCAATTGAAGTAGCTTCAAGCATGACGCGTTGACATCACAATTGATTATGTGAGCGAATCGAATAATTTTTCGCTCGATTAACAAATGAATTTTGTAAACAGTCGATATTGTATTTGACCACAATTGAATGCAACACTCGTACTTTTCGTAACAGATGCAATTCAAGGTATACTCTCTACGTGACTTATATTTTAAAACCCCGAAAAATATCACTAGAATACCTAGATGAAGTCAGTTATCAACATAGAACTGAAGCATAATTCTTTTCGTTAGATACCTACTAAAAAAAATTTTTCTTTTCGTTTTAATTTTTTCTATTTAAATATCCATAATTTTTTTATACAGCGTTGTCCCAAACTTCAATTTCATAATGTTTCAATTTCATACGCTTATTTTGCAAAGTTTTGTGAAAGACATTTACTTACACAAATTCTCCATAATAAAAACCTCATATAAAATTCCTTTCCTTAGTAAAGTGAGTAAGTTTACATACATAAAAACATGAATTAAATTACATTTACATGCAGTACATATCTTCTCGATAATAAGTGAAAGATATTAATTGCACCATATAAAATAATTTAATCAAGCAGTCCAATTTTATTATGTTTTTATTATGATAAAATCAAATGGAATTCAATGATGCAATGTTTGCTAAATCGCGAATATTCTTATCTTAGATTTCTCTGTTATGCATACAGTTTCCTTTCGCGGACTCATCACGTGCTCTTACCTTCTCCAATTTGACCATTAACGTTGAGAACTTGTTCTGTTACAGAGTAAATTTGAATAATACATAGTAGGAAGAATAGAATGCCTCTAACAATGCTCTAACATTAAATTGTAAAAAATTGTCTTGGCCGAGATACAAATATGTTTAAGAAACATTATGTTTTTCACAGTTTTACACACATTTATGAACCTTGTAATAAAAAATAAAATTAAAATAATATACTTTGTTATACAAATAATAAAACTTCGTTGTAAAAGCACATCTGAACTAATTATTATTATTAGTTATTGATGTATGTATACAAGACTGGAATGAAAAACATATTCACTGAAGAATTTGTCCTCAGTTAAAAATGCCCTTTAGGAATTAAGCGCAATGGATTCACAAGTTAATAAGAAGTGATTATGCAATTATTAAATAAAATTCATATTAAAACATTACATTTATATAAACAACAACTAATTAACCCGCATGCAAACGAGATAGAGAGTGATTACTTTTTATTACACGTCCAAATCAATAAAATACAGTATTATGTAAAGTGTATGTATAACATCAAATTGAACTGGATTATCAGAAAGCTGTCAATTAAAGTCTATTAACATTTAAAAGTGTAATGAAAACGAGAGCACCAATTCTCTAGTGATCATTAAGAAATACCGGTGCAATTAATCATGTCAAATATTTGTAATTTCATTGCAAATTAAATTGGGACTTAAAAGTTCAACTCGTGACATATATATAGAAAGAAATAATTGATCATTCTTTAAATATAGGCTGCGTGAAATTGCGAAATCATTTGAAACGTAAATGTTTTAATTAATATTCTATTGCGTTTAACATTCCTAATTAAACTTCGTTGGAAAGGTATATTTGAACTTATTATTTATTGATTTATACGAGACTGGAGTGGTTAACATATTTACTGAAGGAGAAAAAGTTAAAAATGTCCTTAAGGAATTAAAGTGCACAACTTGTGATTTTAAGAAATATTAAATTAAATTCATATCTATACATGAGAGTTATCTCAACGAATGAACGAGATTCATTTAGCAATTTTTATTTATTTTTGAATATTTATATTCATAAATCATAAATTATTGAAACATAAAACCGTGTCAATCGTTTGAACTCTAAGTCTCTATTTGTTGATTTTGTGCACGCCTTTTAGCTTCTTTCTTTGCTTGTAAAAATACATTAGTGAACGAGTGTTACATGAATTAACATAATAAGCAATGAGTGTACGAAGATCTTCCATTCTCCAGTAACATCTGACCTTTTTAGTGCGTACTTGTTAAGTTGCTAACAATTATGCTTTAAAAAAACCATTACTTTTACGCGCCAAGCCTATATTTAAGCGGCCGTTTATGTTTGTACGCGTGAATATGTGCATGTTGTTTTTTTATGTTTTAGAATATACGTTTGTAAATGTAGGTCGTATGTTATATTAAACTTTACGGTATATTTATAAATATTTTAAAGTACGTAACACTTTCAAAAATGTAAGCTTATCTTATAATTGAGACAAACATTTTCATTTCATCAGTAGAGCCATAGCACAGAATACTAGTAGCTAACACTACATAGTAAAATTTTACTTTTTATTATTTCCTTGGCGAGCAAATAAGAGATGATGAGAGTGTAACTGGAACCTACAATGAGGATTCATAAAAATTATTAAATTATATAGCAAATTAGCAACCCCTTTTCTTAATATTTTTATTTGAATAAAATTATTTAAAACTGATATAGAAATAACAATCATTTCGTAATTTCTCTCGAATATTTAAGGATTGTAGCACAAAGTCATAAAATAGATAGTTCAATGATATTGCAATTTAAAATTACGCAAATAAATTATCTGCTAAGTTATGGATATTTACCGAGGAGGATCTGTTACGAGAGATTATGCTCTAGATCACGACTATCATCGCAATGATTTGATTACATCGCTCAAATAAAATTGGTTGTGAAACAGTAACACTTTTAGATTTAATTAGTTTAGTGTTAATGTAACACGCACTATTCTAGAATATAATATAAAACGTGCTCAAGTTTTGAGCTATATTATACGTTGTGTACATGCATTATTTCGGTATGAAAACATGTCTTTGATCTCTTCATTCGCCTAAACCTTTTTTGGAAGCGCTTTCTTTTCTACAAAAAACCTAGACCTCGTCATCGTCGCCTAGACTTTCATAAAGAGGGAGGTTTCACTCCAGATTCTCAAATGGAACCCAACGACAACAATTTCCTATCAAACACAAAAAGAATCAAGTCAATCGTTTGAAAATCCAACGACTTATCGATTAACAAAACCAAAAAAGAAAATAAAAGTCTTAACTCAAAAACCTCTTTTGTTTTTAGGAATGTCGATACATGCATTTTAAATGTATCATTTAATATTTACTACCGTTTTGGAAATCAGTTTCTATAAAGAAGAGCAGAAACTGTAGGTACTGAAACTTTTTAAATCATATACCTACCTAAATATTACAACATTTTTCATTTGAAATAATAATTATGATGAAATGCAATCAAATTTAATAATTAGAGAAATATAGATAAAATAAATAAGTAATCATTATTTGGTATATACATAATTTCTTATTGATATATCATTTCGATTTAAAATATATAAAGACAAAAATTATAGCAATTCAATTCGAAACAGAAAGAATTCGTCCACAACATATAATAACGTGCACTACTAAATATATCGCCACCAAAAACCTTCATACACATAACACATAATGAGCCAATTAAACGGAGACCAATGATCAGTTTTGCAGGCGTAAATCATTGTTCGCAATCTAACTCTTCCGAGCAGCCTTGGTTTGAATAAGTAATTTTAATTCAAATGGGTAACACACGATCAGTGCGGGAATGTGGACCAAGGTCGATCTCTTATAAGCCAGTTAAGCGTCGATTTGTCTTATCGATATGTCGAAATTTTCGGGATCGGACTTTACACTGCCATTAATCAATTCAATTAGTCTTGCAAATACGTTGTGCGTTTAATTATGAATGTACTTTACACAATAAATGGTTAACATTTTAGGTCGTAAAACCATAAATTCGTAGGATAATGTTAGATATTTAAAATCTTAATGTTTTCCGCTATTAACTTGGTAATTATTTTAGGCACGTACTGTGAATTAACGTGAAATAGAATTATAGTATTTTCGGCACCAACAGAACATTGTCTCAATCGTTGACTTATATTTTAAATAATTTTTATGGCTACTTAATAATTAATTATAATAATTAATTCCTGGTTTATATGAGATTGATTCCAAAATATTCTGTTTTTCGCATTTTAAAGATTCGTGAATACTGTTGTTAGTTTTTCGTAAATTTTGCAAGCAGTGGACAGAAACTTTTCAGAATTACCAAAGAATATACATTTGTATTTCTAATATAATTTTGCTTATATTTCAAAAATTATCGAGATTTACTAACTTTATAATTATTACCGGCATTGGCCTTGTTTCATAAGTAAAAGAATATTAAAGCTGTTACAACTTACGCGTAAGCTTGGTCAGCTGAAATGTCAAGTGTGCTAGTATCATGTGACTAAATAATTCAGTCTAAAGGTTCTTATAAATAATTGTGTTAATGGACTTTACCTAGTTTTTGAGGTTGATAAATCATATTTTTTTGAATAATAAAAGGTTTAGTATGTTTAAGCTGGTTCTAGATATGTAGCTATTAGAATTAGGATCTCTTTCAAGTCAAGAGATAATAATTAATAAACGAGAGCCAATTTTTTTAAAGAATGAAGTTAACTATTGTATTTTTTATATACCTTCATAGTAATTAGTTATCTACCTATGTAATAGTGTAAAATGAGCGCACAAAATTGTTAAATATTCGTAAACATAAAAAATTGGAAAATCCAAAAGTGCACGCCTCATAATTTTTTTTTAATAAATATTTATTAATTATTATTTTTATTTATTTAATAACAATTAAACCACATCGAATCAGACCCTGAAAAATGAAAGGGTTCTATTCCTGAGCATACTCAAGCGTAAGAGAAAAAAAAGACTCGATTAGTAAAGTATTTCGGTCGCTATCGTGTTAACAAGAAAAAGGATCCGCACATACAGACACACGGACGTCCAAGACAGAACTTTTTTAAACCGTTTTTTAACTAGTTTAAATAACAAAAATGACATCAAAAATATCATGAACGTTAAAAATAGTGGTTTTTCTTAATATGTGTGTGTATGTATTATCTTACAAGTGCAATGTATGATACATAAAGACATTTTAAGTTTGAAAAATCAGATGTTTTGCGCGAAGTGACAGTAGTACCCACCTCAACGCTTCGCTTATGAGGCGTGCAATAAGAAACACTGCCAATTCAAGACAAGGAATTACACGTTCTTGGGCAATATATTGACATATTCCATAAAATTTGATCCTATTATATTTTTAAAGTAATAAATCTGAACGCAATGAGGATTTCCGTTCCAAGTTGCCCGCTCCAAAAATTGCTTCACACCAATGTTTCATACATGTAATGAAATCATTAAGCTTAAACGTAAGCTAATTAAAGCTGACAGATATTATATGTCATGTTGTTTTGAACTTAGCGTCATATGTTCTTTGAAATATTGTGTAAAATAATATGTTCATGGTATGGTATTAATAAAGTACAACGAACAAGTTGTCTAACGCGTTGCTTGAAGATTACTGTCAGTGTAAATGATATGATGGAATTAATTAAGGTTAATAATCGCCGTTATTAATATGTTACTATCACTTACAAAATCATTGCCAACTTCTTTTATACTACAAATTGTTAGAACTGCAACTAAAGGGTCGCACTGACTATTTATGTGTGAAACAAATTTTCATTTTTCGTCTTTTATCCTTCAAAGGCGCTGCGGTGTTGTAAAAGTTAATCTTTTGTAAACAGTTGGTATGTAAATACATGTGTATATACCTACTCTCCAGGCCCAGACGCAAGCCTTACTTTAACTTGAGTCTGAGTATCTGTTCAGCTTCTTCATCAGCTGATCAGCTTTTATAGTGATGATTCGACTTAGTTGTGTTTTCTTTTTATCTTTGAATAAGTACTAAAATACATCTTTTTTTTTGATGCATTTCCTCTACCACGAATTTGCCAGTGTTATTTTGTAACTAGCTATACCCCGCGGTTTCTATCATCAAGAGCTCATAATGGTTTACACCGCTTGACGAAAGCCTAAAGCTTCGGGCAATAAAAGGGCTATCTATAACAGTGAAAAAAAAAATTGAAATCGGACCAGTTGTTCCTGAGATTAGCGCGTTCAAGCAAACAAATAAACATTCCTTCATCTTTATAACATAGAAAACGTTTATTTGTAGATACATTTTATAATTGTATTAATTATATCGCCCACTTAGTTCTACCTATGTTAAAACAATGTTATTACCTAATAAATACACTAGTTAATTGAAACTGTGTTAACAAAGTGTAAAATTACTTCGTGATTATAATTAATATCACTGCAAGTGCAACAACAATTAAAATGTCACAATAAATAAAGTAACACGTTATTAATAATGACAGAATGTTTAGAGTTTTATTGTTTACGTTTTTTTATTATAATAAAACGACATTGTGAATATCTTTTCAGGTTACAGGTTAATAAGATTAGACGTTAATAATTGATAATGCGTGAACAGTGACTAAAAGCTTCACAAATTCATATTCCAAAGAATGTCTCTATTGTTCCAATTGTGGAGACTCTATCTTCAATTACCCTCGTTCTTTCATAAAGACAGAACATACAGAAAATTGTGATAGCAGTATTTTTATGTTTCGTAACAAGAGCAATCTTGCTTTTAATTCTACAGTTCAGTAGCTACTAACGAGCGCTGAATTTGTGGTATGTCATCATTGTAGATTTTTCGTCTTATTGGATGATTTTGCTATAGGTAATCAGTTTGGGTAAGAGCATGTCCGAGTTTTGTAATTTTGTAATACAGATGTACAAATTCTTATTACGTAAGACTGTGTGTTTTACTTGAAATAATTTTCCTCACAAAATAAATAGTATTGAGTGATTGAATGATAATAACGATAATAAGTATAGATAACTTTATTTCAAGTTTTATAAAGTTCACTTCCATGATTTATTAACTAAATTTAATACCTAATGTTTTAGATGCTATGCCTTTGTTCGCACATGTGCAATAAACTGTCCAAATAAATAAACATTTTGTAAACAGATGTAAAGAGGCTATACGAGCATGGGTAAAGATTAAGAAACAGAGACGGTACTTAAGATATACATGTTTGATTTTGTCTTAGCTCAAGTAATTATGGCAGACATTTGCATACGCATTGTGTAACATTTGACAATATTTGGGCATAGCCTGAATTCCCACCGAGAACACCGGAACCACGCGTTTTGAACAAATATTTTAATGATTTATGAACGAAAACGGTAGTGTCGCAATCGATTATAAGATTTAATGCTTTAAATTTAAAATGTGCAACAAAATTGCATTTCGATACCTAATTAACTAACACAATTTATTTTAAAATGTTATATAACAAATTCAATGCCTGCGCAATTAAACTAGAACTAAATTGAATATTACAAAGTTTATGAAGGCTTTACGAGGACTTAATAACAGAATGTGCCTTACTTTGACAGCGGTATTAGTAATTTTCAGGCTATTATAATGAAGTGGGTATGGTGTAACTGGTTACATTCCAAATGTATAGTACAAGAACAATTACATACGAGGCCTGAGGGTGTGGTGCACAGGACTTGAGAAAAACTAGGATCTTGCCAATTTATTTTATAACATATACGAATAAGGATAAGTACTATATTAGGTTATAGTTTTAATAATCAAGCTTACCTTTATTTATCTCGTTGGCTACCAGTATATTGGTTGTTTATTTCGTAAGCGGATTTGCCTTTAATCTGGCCGTGTAATCTGTATTATAATATTTCAGCTGATTGTAAATTAAGTACTTGATATGTTGCAGAAGAAACTGGTTTTGAACATCTATTTGATTACGTGAAAATATAATTGGTTTATAAAGTAGTTTTCCATTATTGTATTGTTTTATTCATCAAATATGTAAACAATGTTATCTTATATCAAATAAGTAGGTAATTATTTGTATTTTTAATACCTATAAGTTATCAAAAACTTAGAAAAATGTTATTTTGATATTAATAACCTATCAATCTGCCTTTCTATTTGGGTCACAACTCTAATGGACACTGAATTATAGTACCTAAATATAAAGATTGAAATATTGTTTAGATAAGACATAAAAAATACTATCATGTAGTCGTCGCAAATTTAATTATCAGGCATAATTGCAGACTGTACACGGTAGATTACCTAGTTTATCATCTACATCTAATGAGTAATGTAGGTAATCCTTTTCCATAAGAAAAACTTAAAAGTTCCATATTATTTTGCAATTTACTATCATAAATTTAATTTAACGTTTCCATATTTATTACAAGTAATAAATATCTATAGTAGATGGTAACATATTTTTTTAGATCCAATAACTTATAAATACATGACGTATTCAAAGAAATAAACATGTCGTTAAAATCGTATTATGCATAACACTAAAATAAATAATGGCCCACACTATCAATCTGAATGTATATTTCGATGCATAAATAATAATAAAATCAACAAATTTCCAATTATTACATAACACGAAATCTCTGTTTCGCTTCCTTATAAGCATTTTGTGTCAAGTATATTTCATCTAATTGCTAATACCGTGACCCACAGCAAAAATCGTTCGCGCACTCGATAAAACTGTTTCGCAATTTGCACAAAAAGTTGACTACCGTCGCTTTACGAATGCAATACAAAATAAACATCGACCGCCGCTTTGTAATTCAACACTCGAAAGAAATAACGGATGCAATCTTTCTATTATTTATCACTTTTTCTGATGTACTTACGTTGGATTTCAAATAGATCATTTTGTAAGTAGCTTCACTTAGATTCTGGATTGCATTATGATATAAATCAGAAAACCTTTTTCCCGATATTCATACAATCCAGCACGCCTATAAAGTAAAACTATGACAATTAAAACAATGCAAACTTCCACACAAAAATACTTTTAGTGTAGTTTCTATCTTCAAAATAATTGAAGCTGAATCATTAAATTGATTATTTCCAAGGCATACTCATACGCTCCAAAGCTAGCCTTAGAGCTTTTCAATTATGTACTATGAATAACTAATGCTGAATAATAATTTTCCCGGTATTTCGTCATTTTATTGAAACTCCATCTCACACCTACCTGATTACAATATCGTAGACTTGCAAATTTAATATATTTAGCTACGCTATGTAATTATAATGTTTCGTAAAGCAAATAAATTGTAAGTTACAAGATGAGATTAACAAATGAGATGCCACCAAAAAGATAAGCGATGTGATGTAGGGCAATAACGAGTGCAGGTGGGTGTGTGTATAATGGTATTATTACAGACTAACTAATTTTAGTATGTACTATCATAAATGGATTAAAATAAATTTAAAGAAATGTTACTATATACATAACTGTACATGGAGATAAATATTTTCAAAACGAACAAGACGTTTTTAATGTGCATAAAAGTATTAGAGATAATCAGTTACCTGAAAGTATTTTGTGAACGTCGCAACAGACTATATTATTATCATATTATAAGGAAAATTAAGCAAAGAACATTTT